>JACEHZ010000602.1:0-287472 GCA_017893485.1 Hemerocallis citrina | reverse complement strand
TATATTCCACAGTTTCTGGCGTTTTCCTGAAATTATTTATTTGACTGTTTTAGCCTCATTTGTAGGCTAAAGTACACTGTTTTCGATCACTTTCATAAGATTTTGTATTTTACTGTTTTGGCCTCATTTTGTGGGTTTTACAGTCCACATTTTCCGATTTGTTTCGTGAAAATTTGTATTTGACTATTTTTGCCTAATTTGTGTGCTCTAGTCAACAGTTTTCGGCCACTTTGGTGAGATTTTTTATTTCCCTCATTTTGTGGGCTATAGTACACTATTTTCGATTAATTTCATGAGATTTCGTATTTAACTATTTTGGCCCCATTTTGTGCGTTATTGTCCACAGTTTTCGACCGTTTTCGTGAAATTTTATATTTGATTGTTTTAGCCTTATTTGTGGGCTATTTAGTCCACAGTTTTTGGCAACTTTCGTGAGATTTTTTATTTCCCTAATTTTGTGGGCTATAGTACACAATTTTCGATCACTTTCATGAGATTTTGTATTTTACTGTTTTTGGTCTCATTTTGTGTGTTATAGTCCACAGTTTCCGGCCGTTTTCGTGAAATTTTGTATTTGACTATTTCTGCCTCTTTTGTAGGCTATAATCCACTGTTTTGGCCACTTTCGTGAGATTTTTTATGTCCCTAATTTTGTGGGCTATAGTCCACTGTTTCGAGTGGTTTTCGTGAAAAATTGTATTTGACTGTTTTAACCTCAGTTTTGGGCTATAGTCTGTAGTTTTCGGTCACTTTCGTGAGATTTTTTATTTCCCTCATTTTGTGGGATATAGTACATTGTTTTTGAACACTTTCATGAGATTTCTTATTTTACTATTTGGCCTCATTTTTGGGTTATATTCCACAGTTTGCGGCTTTTTCGTGAAATTGTTTATTTGACTGTTTTAGCCTCATTTGTGGATTATAGTCCACAGTTTTCGGTTACTTTCTTGAGAATTATTATTTCCCTTATTTTGTGTGCTAAAAGTACACTGTTTTCGATCACTTTCATGAGATTTCGTATTTTACAATTTTGGCCTCAATTTGTGGGTTATAGTCAACAGTTTCCGGACGTTTTCGTGAAAATTTGCGTTTGACTGTTTTAGCCTCATTTGTGGGCTATAGTCCACTGTTTTCGACCACTTTCGTGAGATTTTTTATTTTCCACATTTTGTGTGCTATATAGTACACTGCTTTCGATCACTTTCATGGATTTTCGTATTTTACTGTTTTGGCCTCATTTTGTGGGTTTTAGTCCATAGTTTCTGGCCGTTTTTGTGAACCTTTGTATTTCAGTTTGTTAGCCTCATTTGTGGGCTATAGTCCACAGTTTTTGGCCACTTTCGTGAGATTTTTTATGTCACTCATTTTGTGGGCTGTAGTGCACTGTTTCCTGTTGTTTTCGTAAAATTTTGTATTTGACTGTTTTGGCCTCATTTGTGGCTATAGTCCATAGTTTTCTGTCACATTCGTAAGATTTTTTATTTCCCTCATTTTGTGGGCTATAGTACCCTGTTTTCGATCAATTTCATGAGATTGTATTTTACGGTTTTGGCCACATTTTTTGGCTTATAGGCCACAGTTTCCGACCGTTATCCTGTATTTAACTATGTTTAGCCTCATTTGTGGGCTATAGTTCACAGTTTTCGGCCACTTTCGTGAGTTTTTTGTTTCCCTCATTCTGTGGGCTATATAGTACACTGTTTTCGATCAATTTCATGAGATTTCGTATTTTACTGTTTTGGCCTCATTTTGTGGGTTACAGTCCACAGTTTCCAACCGTTTTCGTTAAATTTTGTAATTGACTATTTTAGCCTCACTTGTGGGCTATAGTCCACAGTTTTCGACAACTTTTGTGATAATTTTTATTTCCCTAATTTAGTGGGCTATTGTACACTATTTTCGATCACTTTCTTGAGATTTAGTATTTTACTGTTTTGGCCTCATTTTGTAGGTTATAGTCCACTGTTTCCGGCTGTTTTCGTGAAATTTTGTATTTGATTGATTTATCCTTATTTGTGGGCTATAGTGCACAGTTTTCGGTCACTTTCGTGAGATTTTTCATTTTCCTCATTTTCTAGGCTACATTACACTGTTTTCGATCACTTTCATGACATTTCCTATTTTACTATTTTTGGCCTCATTTTGTGTGTTATATTCCACAGTTTCCGGCTATTTTCGTGAAATTTTGTATTTGAATTTTTTTGCCTCATTTGTGGGCTATAGTGCACAGTTTTCGGCCACTCTCATGAGATTTTTTATTTCCCTCATTTTGTGGGCTAAAGTACACTGTTTTCGATCACTTTCATGAGATTTCGTATTTTACTATTTTAGCCTCAATTTGTGGGTTGTACGGCTGTTTTCTTGAATTTTTGTATTTGACTATTTTAGCCTCATTTGAGGGCAATAGTGCACAATTCTCGGCCACTTTCGTTAGATTTTGTATTTCCCTCATTTTGTGGGCTACCATACACTGTTTTCGATCACTTTCATAAAATTTCGTATTTTACTATTTTTGGCCTCATTTTGTGGGCTAATACACAATTTTCGATCACTTTCTTGAAATTTCGTATTTTACTGATTTTGGCCTCATTTTGTGTGTCATAGTCCACAGTTTCCGGCCGTTTTCGTGAAATTTTGTATTTGACTGTTTCGTCCTCATTGTGGGCTATAGTCCACAAGTTTTGGCCACTTCCGTGAGATTTTTTATGTCCCTCATTTTGTGGACTGTAGTCCACTGTTTCGAGTTGTTTTCGTGAAAATTTGTATATGACTGTTTTCGCCTCATTTGAGGGCTATAGTCCACAGTTTTCGGTTACTTTTGTGAGATTTTTATTCCCTCATTTTGTGGGATATAGTACACTGTTTTCAATCACTTGCATGAGATTTCGTATTTTGCTATTTTGGCCTCATTTTTGGGGTTATATTCCACAGTTTCCGGTTGTTTTCTTGAAAATTTTTTTTTGACTATTTTAGCCTCATTTGTGGGCCATAGTCCACAGTTTTTGGCAACTTTCGTGAGATTTCTTATTTCCTCATTTTATGGGCTATATAGTACACTATTCTCGATCAATTTCATGAGATTTCGTAATTTACAGTTTTGGCCTTATTTTGTGGGTTATATTCCACAGTTTTCTGTCGTTTTTGTGAAATTTTTTATTTGACTGTTTTAGCCTCACTTGTAGGCTATAGTCCACAGTTTTCAGCCAATTTCGTGAGACTTTTTATTTCCCTCATTTTGTGGAATATCGTACACTGTTTTCAATCACTTTCATGAGATTTCGTATTTTACTGTTTTGACCTCATTTTGTGGGTAATAGTCCACAGATTCTGGCCGTTTTCGTGGAAATTTGTATTTAACTGTTTTTGCCTCATTTATGGGCTATAGTTCACAATTTTCGGCCACAATCGTGAGATTTTTTTATTTCCCTAAGTTTGTGGGCTCTATAGTTCACCGTTTTCTATCAATTTCATGAGATTTCGTATTTTACTGTTTTGGATGATTTTGTGGGTTATAGTCCACAGTTTCTGACCGTTGTCGTAAAATATTGTATTTGACTGTTTTAGCCTCATTTGTGGGCTATAGTCCAAAATTTTCGATCACTTTCATGAGATTTTTTATTTCCATCATTTTGTGGGCTATAATACACTATTTTCGATCAATTTCATGAGATTTCGTATTTTACGTTTTGGCCTCATTTTGTGGGTTATAGTCCACAGTTTCCGGCTGTTTTCATGAAATTTTATATCTAACTGTTTTAGCCACATTTGATGGCTATCGTCCACAGTTTTCGGCCACTTCCGTGAAAATTTTTCATTTCCCCCATTTTGTGGGCCATGGTACACTGTTTTCAATCACTTTCAGGAGATTTCGAATTTTACTGTTTTGGCCTCATTTTGTGGGCTATAGTCCACAGTTTCCGGCCGTTTTCGTGAAAATTTGTATTTGACTGTTTTCGCCTCATTTGTGGGCTACAGTCCATAGTTTTCTGTCACTTTCGTGAGATTTTTTATTCCTTCATTTTGTGGGATATAGTACACTGTTTTCGTTCACTTTCATGAGATTTCGTATTTTAATATGTTGGCCTCATTTTTTGAGTTATATTCCACAGTTTCAGGTTGTTTTCGTGATTTTTTTTTGTGGACTGTTTTAGCCTCATTTGTGGGTTATAGTCCACAGTTTTCGGCCACTTTCGTGAAATTTTTTTATTTCCCCCATTTTGTGGGCTATTGTACACTGTTTTCAATCACTTTCATGATATTTCGAATTTTACTGTTTTGGCCTTTTTTTTGTGGGTTATAGTTCACATTTTTCGGCCGTTTTCGTGAAAATTTGTATTTGACTGTTTTAGCATCATTTGTGGGCTATAGTCCACAGTTTTTTGCCACTTCCATGAGATTTTTTATTTCCCTCATTTTGTGGGCTATAGTACACTGTTTTCGATCAATTTTATGAGATTTCGTAACTTACTGTTTTTTGCCTCATTTTGTGTGTTAGTCCACAGTTTCCGGCCGTTTTCGTGAAATTTTGTATCTAACTGTTTTAGCCTCATTTGTGGGCTATAGTCCACAGTTTTCGGCCACTTTCGTGAGATTTTTTATGTCCCTCATTATGTGGGCTATAATCCACTGTTTCGAGTTGTTTTCGTGAAAATTGGTATTTGACTGTTTTAGCCTCATTTGTGGTTTGTAGTCCACAGTTTTCGGCCACTTTCGTGAGATTTTTTTTCCCTTATTTTGTGGCCTATAGTACACTGTTTTCGATCAATTTCACTAGATTTCATATTTTACGTTTTGGCCTCATTTTGTTGGTTATAGTGCACAATTTCCTGCCGTTTTCGTGAAAATTTGTATCTAACTGTTTTAGCCTCATTTGTGGGCTATAGTCCACAGTTTTCGGCCACTTTCGTGAAATTTTTTTATTTCCCCCATTTTGTGGGCTATGATACACTGATTTCAATCACTTTCATGAGATTTCGAATTTTACTGTTTTGGCATCATTTTGTGGGCTATAGTCCATAGTTTTCGGTGGTTTTCGTGAAATTTGTAATTGACTGTTTTAGCCTCATTTGTGGGCTATAATCCACAGTTTTCGGTCACTTTCGTGAGATTTTTTATTCTCATATTTTGTAGGATATAGTACACTGTTTTCAATCACTTACGTGAGATTTCGTATTTTACTATTTTGGCCTCATTTTTTGGGTTATATTCCAATGTTTCCGGTTGTTTTCGTGAATTTTTTTATTTGACTGTTTTAGCCTCATTTGTGGGCTATAGTCCACAGTTTTCGGCCACTTTCGTGAGATTTTTTATTTCCCTCATTTTTTGGGCTTTATAGTACACTGTTTTCGATCTATTTCATGATATTTCGTATTTTACTGTTTTGGCCTCATTTTGTGGGTTATATTCCACAGCTTCCCGTCGTTTACATGAAATTTTTTTTTTGACTGTTTTAGCCTCACTTGTGGGCTATAGTCCACAGTTTTCAGCCACTTTTGTGAGACTTTTTATTTCCCTCATTTTGTGGGATTTTGTACACTGTTTTCGATCACTTTCATGAGATTTCGTATTTTACTGTTTTGGCCTCATTTTGTGCGTTATACTCCATAGTTTCCAGCCATTTTCATGAAAATTTGTCTTTGTTTATTTTTGCCTCATTTGTGGGCTATAGTCCACAGTTTTCGGCCACTTTCGTGAGATTTTTTGTTTCCCTCAGTTTGTGGGCTATATAGTTCACTGTTTTCTATCAATTTCATGAGATTTCGTATTTTACTATTTTGGACTCATTTTGTGGGTTACAGTCCACTGTTTCTGACCGTTTTCGTAAATTATTGTATTTGACTGTTTTAGCCTCATTTGTGGGCTATAGTCCAAAACTTTTTGTCACTTTCGTGTGATTTTTTAATTCCATCATTTTGTGGGCTATAGTACACTATTTTTGATCAATTTCAAGGGATTTCGTATTTTATGTTTTCCCCTCATTTTGTGGGTTATAGTCCACAGTTTCCGGCCGTTTTCGTGAAAATTTGTATCTAACTGTTTTAGCCTCATTTGTGGGCTATAGTCCACAGTTTTCGTCCACCTACGTCAAAATTTTTTATTTCCCCCATTTTGTGGGCTATAGTACACTATTTTCAATCACTTTCATGAGATTTCGAATTTTACTGTTTTGGTCTCATTTTGTGGGCTATAGTCCACAGTTTCCGGCCGTTTTCGTGAAATTTTGTATTTGACTTTTTTAGCCTCATTTTTGGGCTATAGTCCACAATTTTCGGCCACTCTCGTGAGATTTTTTATGTCCCTCATTTTGTGGGCTATAATCCACTGTTTGGAGTTGTTTTCGTGAAAAATTGTATTTGACTGTTTTAGCCTCATTTGTGAATTATAGTCCATAGTTTTCGGCCACTTTCGTGAGATTTTTTATTTCCCTCATTTTGTGGGCTATATTGTACAGTGTTTTCGAACAATTTCATGAGATTTCGTATTTTACTGTTTTGGCCTCATTTTGTAGGTTATAGTCCACAGCTTTGGGCCACTTTCGTGAGATTTTTTATTTCCCTCATTTTATGACCTATAGTACACTGTTTTAGATAACTTTCATGAGATTTCGTATTTTACTGTTTTGGCCTCATTTTGTGGGTTATAGTCCACAGTTTTCGGCCGTTTTCGTGAAATTTTGTTTTTGACTATTTTAGCCTTATTTGTGGGCTATAGTCCACAGTTTTCGGCCACTTTCGTGAGATTTTTTATTTTCCTCATTTTGTGGGCTATATAGTACACTACTTTCGTTCAATTTCATGAAATTTCTTATTTTACTGTTTTGGCCTCATTTTGTGGGTTATATTCCACAGTTTCCGGCTGTTTTCGTGAAAATTTGTTTTTGACTGTTTTATCCTCATTTGTGGACTATAGTCCACAGTTTTCGGCCACATTCATAAGATTTTTGATTTTCCTCATTTTGTGGGCTATAGTACACTGTTTTCCATCAATTTCATAAGATTTCGTATGTTACTGTTTTTGGCCTCATTTTGTGTGTTAGTCGACAGGTTCCAGCCATTTTCGTGAAATTTTGTATTTGACTTTTTAAGCCTCATTTGTGGGGTATAGTCCACAATTTTCGGCCACTTTCATGAGATTTTTTATATCCCTCATTTTGTTGGCTATAATCCACTGTTTCGAGTTGTTTTCGTGAAAATTTGTATTTGACTGTTTTAGCCTCATTTGTGGGCTATAGTCCACAGTTTTCGGCCACTTTCGTGAGATTTTTTCCCCCTCATTTTGTGGGCAATTTTGTACACTGTTTTTGATCAATTTCATGAGATTTCGTATTTTACTGGTTTGGCCTCATTTTGTGGGTTATAGTCCACAGTTTTTTGGCCACTTTCGTGAGATTTTTTATTTCCATCATTTTGTGGGCTATAGTACACTGTCTTTGATAACTTTCATGACATTTCGTATTTTACTATTTTGGGCTCATTTTATGGGTTATTGTAATGCCCCGGATCCCCGTTATCGGACATCCGTAACACAACCATAATCTTTGCCTTCAAATGCATCTCAACACAGTAAATAACACAAAAATTTAAACAATTTTATTGCCATCAGAGTTATTACATCAATAATTACAAATATCCATTTGTCCTTGAACATGGAATACAAATTACATAACTTATTACAACTGATTACAAAGAATATTCAGGCTCTTCTTGCGAAGCTGTCAGTTGTGTTTCGGATCGGCAATCGATTGGTCATTGCCGAAAACTTCACTGAGTGGTCTATCTGCCTCCCTGGGACTTGCCCCTTGGCTTGAGCCTTCTGCTGTGTGACTCTGATATTTCTGCACCCGCTCGAATGGTAGGCATGTACACTGCCGCCCCACTTGGATGCCCTGCTGGCCTGGCTATTTTGCCCTTACGATCTGGTATACAGTACCTAATTAAGTGTGCACGTTAGTAATTCTACTGGCGCAATGCTGATAAGAAAACATCGATCTCCAACTATCACACCCACAATTCAACTTGAATGGAAAAAACACATGTAACCTGGTTTCCTTGTGTTCGTGTATGCCATGACTCGAAGTCTAATACAAAACACAGAGTACAGAATAGATGCACTTAATCTAATGTTAGCAAGACTCTGGACACACATGCATCCCATACTACATGTGCTCCAAATCAAGCTGTTTCTCCAGTTCAGAGATTTGAACCCTCGCTATGCAATGCATTCTAATTTGGTGCAATTCCTGTTCCTGATAGTATGACATGGTTGAGGAGGTATAAAAGAAATAATTCGGGGCGCTACCCCGTGGTCACTAATAATTGTTGCATCGAACCCTTCTCGAAAGCTGTGACGAACTTACAGATATACACACAGCATATCCATTGCACAGAAGATCCATTATGATCCGGTCGTGTTCACCAATATAGAACATGACGGTCTCGAAGGTCTAAAAACCCCCTATCCACCGGGAAATCGACATCCCGTTCTTACCTTGGTACTTCAGGAATCAACAGTGCAAGATACGCGCAGCAGCATGTATCCGTAATGACAGGAAGAGACAACCCCATAGTATCACCACCTAGTGCTAACTCTCAGAATGAGTTGGATTATAGGGAATCACCCCTAACACCAATTCGGTCTTTGAGTAGAACAATAAAGAAAAACCTAATCAATGCAGTTTACTGAAAACAAGTTGTTACCCAAATCACACTCGGTATCGATTAACAATGTCGAGCCTGTCCGGTCTGTCAAAAACAACAATCATCACAGGAATCACATCCACTGATTCTCAATACCTTCACAGGTCATCGACCCAAAAACCCCGGCCCGTGCCCTCAGCGAGTAGTCCAACGGTGCCCAAGGAAGCAAATCAATTTGTATGAAGGTAAGCCCACACAAAACCAACAATTCTGAATATTGACAGACTCAGGCATCGAGACACCAAAAACAAACCGACCAGAGCTATATCCTAACTCTCTCATGTCTACCATGAGCACTAAGCACAGGAACTTGTCTAAGTTCCAAATAAAATGCTAAAAACATCATTAAAACACGACAGCTCATGATCACCACACTGCGGTATGCAGAGGGTTCCTCATCAATTGTCTGATAAAACAGTTCAAGAAATAGCAGTAGCTGTAACCCAAGCTATGCTCATCGGAATCCAATATACTCAGAATTTCTAGAAGGGTAGGAAGATCCACTGTAATCCCCTAGTGGACGACTCCCTCACATTCTTTAAGGAATTTAAGTCCCCAAGCTAACTTAAACTCGAAGTCAAACCAAACAACGGGTTGCTAAACCTGCAATGTCCACAACTTCCAACACACAGCTCAGATTTGCTTGATACCACCCATTCTGGAAAGCTAAGACCCCGGTTTACAACTCTCCAGTTAACCATTTCCTTAAATTCAATCATCTTGACACCATAAAACCTTATACACTCTCAGCTTGTACGTTCCTTCATGTACTCGCTGCATCTTTCCGACATCATAAAAATTTGCCCACTCATCGGAACTACTTGATTCCGGATTCTATGAAAAGATGGGAGTGTCCACTACAACTTCTTAGTTGAACACATTCTCAGATTCAATCATTAAAGTCCTTGAAAACAACAAATTCCATCAGGTGCGCAAACAGGGAAAATGTTGACTCTTAAATAAACAGGGCTTCGACTAGATTGGATATGCCCTAGTCTTTGAAAAATCATAACTCTCAACCTACAAACTGGAATTACAAAATTCCAGTTTGGTTAGAAAGTTATGACTGCCTACTACAACTCTCTAGTTGGTCAATTTCCCAAATTCTTAACGTATAAATCCAGACTTTAATATCTTCGCAGACCAGTTGATTTGCACTAGGCTGAACCTAGCTCACTTTGAAATTCAATAATAAATCAAATCTAAGTCCAATGCTCATGAAATTTGAGATTCTTAATCCACACATATACCATTTCATTGTGTCCAAAATTCACATTCAGATTCATATCACACAATGAGTTATGACTCCTCAAACATAGCATACAATTTCAGCTGCTTTTTCAACAGGGTGTCTACTGCCCCTTACTAAAAAAATTTGAAACCTCATCAAATGACCTCTAAAAATTCTAAAATTTGAGAATCATCAACTGGACTCATACCAAAAGATACTCCCAAAGTTTCATAGCAATCTCATGTACACCCAAGTAGTTATGGTCTTTTGAACTTCAGTCCAAACACAGTCAGCTTCAGCCACCACTTCCAGACCAGTCAATTCTACAAATTTTTGGAGGCATCAAACGACCTTGGAAAATTATGAAATTTAAGACTATAGTTGTAGACACATACAAGAGTGTCCACAAAAATTTTCAGCTCAAAATTACCAACCTACACCGAGTTACAAGGTCGGGAAGACCCAGCCAAAATCCACACAGCAGCAGCAATTTCGGCTGCTCTCTGTCCAGATTTGGACCAATTGTTTGGGCTACTGAATTGCTTCCAAATATTATGAAAAAAATCATGGATACTCTACATACATAGAAGAATAATTTTCCAAAATTTGAGCTCATAATTCTCAAACATACCCTCACAACCATGCTTCTTAACAAGCTTTAAGAAAAAAGTTGTTTTTAGCATACAACTATGTTTCCCTAGCACTTCATATGCTCATACAGTTTCCGGCCGTTTCCCTAGCATACAACTATAGTCCACAGTTTCCGACCGTTTTCGTGAAAATTTGTATTTGAATGTTTTAGCCTCATTTGTGAGCTTTTTTATTTCCCTCATTTTGTGGGCTATAGTCCACAGTTTTCGGCCACTTTCGTGAGCTTTTTTATTTCCCTCATTTTGTGGGCTATAGTACACTGTTTTCGATCACTTTCTTGAGATTTTGTGTTTCACTGTTTTGGCCTCATTTTGTGGGTTATAGTCCACAGTTTCCGGCCGTTTTCGTGAAAATTTGTATTTCACTATTTTACCCTCATTTGTGGGCTATAGTCCACAGTTTTCGGTCACTTTTGTGAGATTTTTATTTCCCTCATTTTGTGGGCTATATAGTATACGGTTTTCGATCAATTTCATGACATTTCGTATTTTACTGTTTTGGCCTCAATTTTGGGGTTATAGTCCACTTTTTTCGGCCGCTTTCGTGAAAATTTGTATCTGACTGTTTTAGCCTCATTTGTGGGCTATAGTGCACAGCTTTCAGCCACTTTCATGAGATTCTTCATTTCCCTCATTTTGTGGGCTATATTACACTGTTTTCGATCACTTTCATGAGATTTCCTATTTTACTGTTTTTGGCCTCATTTTGTGTGTTATAGTCCACAGTTTCTGGCTGTTTTCGTGAAATTTTGTATTTGACTTTTTAGCCTCACTTGTGGGCTATAGTCCACAGTTTTGGCCACTTTCGTGAGATTTTTTATGTCCCTCATTTTGGGGATATAGTCCACTGTTTCGAGTTATTTTCGTGAAAATTTATATTTGACTGTTTTAGCCTCATTTTTGGGCTATAGTCCACTGTTTTCGGTCACTTTCGTGAGATTTTTATTTCCCTCATTTTGTGGGATACAGTACACTGTTTTCGATCACTTTCATGAGATTTCGTATTTTACTATTTTGGCCTCATTTTTTTGGTTATATTCCACAGTTTCCAGTCATTTTCGTGAAAATTTTTATTTGACTGTTTTAGCCTCATTTGTGGACTATAGTCCGCAGTTTTCGGCCACTTTCGTGAGTTTATTTATTTCCCTCATTTTGTGGGCTATATAGTACACTATTTTCGATCAATTTCATGAAATTTCTTATTTTACTGTCTTGGTGTCATTTTGTCCGTTATATTCCACAATTTTCAGCCACTTTCGTGAGATTTTTTATTTCCCTCATTTTGTGGGCTATAGTACACTGTTTTCGATCACATTCACGAGATTTCGTATTTTACTGTTTTGGCCTCATTTTTGGGGTTATATTCCACAGTTTCCGGTCATTTTCGTGAAATGTTTTATTTGACTGTTTTAGTCTCATTTGTGGGCTATAGTCCACAGTTTTCGGCCACTTTCGTGAGATTTTTTATTTCCCTCATTTTGTGGGCTAAAGTACACTATTTTCAATCACTATCATGAGATTTCGTATTTTGCTGTTTTGGCCTCATTTTGTGGGTAATAGCAACAGTTTCCGGCCATTTTCGTGAAAATTTGTATTTGACAGTTTTAGCCTCATTTGTGGGCTATAGTACACTGTTTTCGGCCACTGTCGTGAGATTTTTTATTTCCCTCATTTTGTGGGCCATATAGTACATTGTTTTTGATCATTTTGTGGGTTATATTTCACAGTTTCTAGTCGTTTTCGTGAAATTTTTTATTTGACTGTTGTAGCCTCACTTGTAGGCTATAGTCCACAGTTTTTGGCCATATTCGTGAGATTTTTTATTTCCCTCATTTTGTGGGCTTTCGTACACTGTTTTTGATCACTTTCATGAGATTTCGTATTTTACTGTTTTGGCCTCATTATGTGGGTTATAGTCCACAGTTTTCAGCCGTTTTCGTGAAAATTAATATTTGACTGTTTTAGCCTCAATTGTGGGCTATAGTGCACAATTGTCGGCCACTTTCGTGAGATTTTCTATTTCCCTAATTTTGTGGGCTATAGTGCACTGTTTTCGATCAAATTCATGAGATTTCGTATCTTACTATTTTTGGCCTCATTTTGTGTGTTATAGTCCACAGTTTCTGGCCGTTTTTGTGAAATTTTGTATTTGACTTTTTTAGCCTCGTTTGTGGGCTGTAGTCCACAATTTTCGGCAAATTTCGTGAGATTTTTTATGTCCCTCATTTTCTGGGCTATAATCCCCTGTTTCGAGTTGTTCTCGTGAAAATTTGTATTTGACTGTTTTAGCCTCGTTTGTGGGTTATAGTCCACAATTTTCGACCACTTTCGTGAGATTTTTTATTTCCCTCATTTGTGGGCAATATAGTACACTGTTTTTGATCAATTTCATGAGATTTCATATTTTACTGTTTTGGCCTTATTTTGTGGCTTATAGTCCACAATTTCCGGCCGTTTTCGTAAAAATTTGTATGTCACTGTTTCAGCCTCATTTGTGGGCTATTGTCCACAGTTTCGGCAACTTTCGTGGTAATTTTTATTTCCCTCATTTTGTGGGCAATTGTACACTGTTTTCGATCACTTTCTTGAGATTTTGTATTTTACTGTTTGGCCTCAGTTTGGGGTTTATCGTCCACTATTTCAGGCCGTTTTCGTGAAAATTTGTATTTGACTGTTTTAGCCACATTTGTGGGCTATAGTGCACAACTTTCGGCCACTTTCGTGAGATTTTTTATTTCCCTCATTTTGTGGGCTATATAGTACACTGTTTTCGATCAATTTCATGAGATTTTGTATTTTACAATTTTGGCCTCATTTTTTGGGTTATATTCCACAGTTTCCTGCGTTTTCGTGAAATTATTTATGTGACTGTTTTAGCCTCATTTGTGGGCTAAAGTACACTACTTTCGATCACTTTCATGAGATGTTGTATTTTACTGTTTTGGCCTCATTTTGTGGGTTTTATAGTCCACAGTTTCCGGCCGTTTTCGTGAAAATTTGTATTTGACTGTTTTTGCCTCGTTTGTGTGCTATAGTTCACAATTTTCGGCCACTTTCGTGAGATTTTTTATTTCCCTCATTTTGTGGGCTATATAATACACTGTTTTCGATTAATTTCAGGAGATTTCGTATTTAACTGTTTTGGCCCCATTTTGTGCGTTATTGTTCACAGTTTCCGACCGTTTTCGTGAAAATTTATATTTGATTGTTTTAGCCTCAATTGTGAGCTATATAGTCCACAGTTATTGGTAACTTTCGTGAGATTTTTTATTTCCCTCATTTTGTGGGCTATAGTGCACTATTTTCGATCACTTTCATTAGATTTCGTATTTTACTATTTTTGGCCTCATTTTGTGTGTTATAGTCCACAGTTTCCGGCCATTTTCGTGAAATTTTGTATTTGACTATTTCAGCCTCTTTTGTGGGCTATAATCCACAGTTTTGGCCACTTTCGTGAGATTTTTTATGTCCCTCATTTTGTAGGCTATAGTCCACTGTTTCGAGTTGTTTTCATGAAAAATTGTATTTGACAGTTTTAGCCTCATTTTTGGGCTATAGTCCGTAGTTTTCGGTCACTTTCGTAAGATTTTTTATTTCCCTCATTTTGTGGAATATAGTACACTATTTTCGATCACTTCCATGAGATTTCTGATTTTACTATTTTGGGCTCATTTTTTGGGTTATATTCCACAGTTTCCAGCCGTTTTCGTGAAAATTTGTATTTGACTGCTTTAGCCTCATTTGTGGGCTATATAGTCCACTGTTTTCGGCCACTTTCGTGATATTTTTTATTTCCCTAATTTTGTGGCCTATATAGTTGCTATTTTCGATCAATTTCAAGATATTTCATATTTTACAATTTTGGTCTCATTTTTCCACAGTTTCCGGTCGTTTTCGTGAAATTTTGTATTTGACTATTTCATCCTCATTTGTGGGCTATAGTCCACAGTTTTGGCCACTTTCGTGAGATTTTTTATGTCCCTCATTTTGTGGGCTATAGTCCACTGTTTCGAGTTATTTTCGTGAAAAATTGTATTTGACTGTTTTTGCCTCATTTTTGGCCTATAGTCCGTAGTTTTCGGTCACTTTCGCGATAATTTTTATTTCCCTCATTTTGTGGGATATAGTACACTGTTTTTGATCACTTCCATGAGATTTCTTATTTTACTATTTTGGCCTCATTTTTCGGGTTATATTCCACAGTTTTCGACTTTTTCGTGAAATTGTTTATTTGACTATTTTAGCCTCATTTGTGGGCTATAGTCCACAGTTTTCGGCCACTTTCATGAGAATTTTTATTTCCCTCATTTTGTCTGCTAAAGTACACTATTTTCGATCACTTTCATGAGATTTCGTATTTTACTATTTTGAACACATTTTGTGGGTTATAGTCAACAGTTTCCGGCCGTTTTCGTGAAAATTTGTATTTGACTGTTTTAGCCTCCTTTGTGGGTATAGTCCACTGTTTTTGGCCACTTTTGTGAGATTTTTATTTTCCTAATTTTGTGGTCTATATAGTGCACTGTTTTCGATCCCATTCATGGGATTTCGTATTTTACAGTTTTGGCCTAATTTGTGGGTTGTTAGTCCACAGTTTCTGGCCGTTTTCGTGAAAATTTGTATTTTACTTTATTAGCCTCATTTGTGGGCTATAGTCTACAGTTTTGACCACTTTCGTGAGATTTTTTATGTCGCTCATTTTGGGGGCTATAGTGCATTGTTTCCAGTTGATTTCGTGAAAATTTGTATTTGACTGTTTTGGCCTTATTTGGGGATATAGTCCACAGTTTTCGGTCACATTCGTGAGATTTTTTATTTCCCTCATTTTGTGGGCTATAGTACCCTGTTTTAGATCACTTTCATGAGATCTCATATTTACGGTTTTGACCACTTTTTCTGGCTTATAAGCCACAGTTTTTGGTCGTTATCGTGAAAATTTGTATTTAACTGTGTTTAGCCTCATTTGTGGGCTATAGTCCACAGTTTTCGACCACTTTCGTGAGATTTTTGTTTTCCTCATTTTGTAGGCTATATAGTACACTATTTTCAATCAATTTCATGAGATATCGTATTTTACTGTTTCAGCCTCATTTTGTGGGTTATAGTCCACAGTTTGCGACCATTTTTGTTAAATTTTGTAATTGACTGTTTTAGCTTCATTTGTGCGCTATAGTCCACAATTTTCGGCAACTTTCGTGATAATTTTTATTTCCCTCATTTAGTGGGCTATTGTACACTGTTTTCGATCACTTTCTTGAGATTTCGTATTTTACTGTTTTGGCCTCTTTTTGTGGGTTATATAGTCCACTATTTCCGGCCGTTTTTGCGAAATTTTGTATTTGATTGTTTTAGCCTTGTTTGTGGGCGATAGTGCATAGTTTTCGGCGACTTTCGTGAGATTTTCGATTTCCCTCATTTTGTGGGCTATATTACACTGTTTTCGATCACTTTCATGAGATTTCCTATTTTACTATTTTTGGCCTCAATTTGTGTGTTATAGTCCACAGTTTCCGGCTATTTTCGTGAAATTTTGTATTTGACTTTTTCAGCCTCATTTGTGTGCTATAGTCCACAGTTTTCGGCCACTTTCGTGAGATTTTTTATTTCAATCATTTTGTGGGCTATATAGTACACTATTTTCTATCAATTTCATGGGATTTCGTAATTTAATGTTTTGGCCTCATTTTTTGGGTTATATTCCACAGTTTCCCGTCGTTTTCGTGAAATTTTTAATTTGACTGTTTTAGCCTCACTTGTGGGTTATAGTCCACAGTTTTCAGCCACTTTCGTGAGACTTTTTATTTCCCTCATTTTGTGGGCTATCTATCGTACACTGTTTTCGATCACTTTCATGAGATTTCGTATTTTACTATTTTGGCATCATTTTGTGGGTTATAGTCCACAATTTCTGACCGTTTTCGTGAAAATTTGTATAAGGCTGTTTTTTCCTCATTTGTGGGCTATAGTCCTTAGTTTTCGGCCAATTTCATAAGATTTTTTATTTCCCTCAGTTTGTGGACTATATAGTTCACTGTTTCCTATCAATTTCATGAGATTTTGAATTTTACTGTGTTGGACTCATTTTGTGGGTTATAGTCCACAGTTTCAGACCGTTTTCGTAAAATATTGTATTTGACTGTTTTAGCCTCATTTGTGTGCTATAGTCCAAAATTTTCAGTCACTTTCGTGAGATCTTTTACTTCCATCATTTTTTGGGCTATAGTACACTGTTTTCGATCAATTTCATGAGATTTCGTATTTTACGTTTTGGCCTCATTATGACCTTTTCAACTTCAGCCCAAAAGCAATCAGCTCAGCTACAACTATCCAGACCCGTCGCACTCCACAATTTTTTTTGAGGTATCAAACGACCTCAAAAAATTATGAAGTTTAAGACTATAGTTTTATGAAAAATTTTATGAAATTTGTGTCTAACTGTTTTAGACTCATTTGTGGGCTATTTCCACGGTTTTCGGCCACTTTCGTCAAAATTTTTTATTTCCCCCATTTTGTGGGCTATAGTACACTGTTTTCAATCACTTTCATGAGATTTCGAATTCTACTGTTTTGGCGTCATTTTGTGGGCTATAGTCCACAGTTTCCGGCCATTTTCGTGAAAAATTGTATTTGACTGTTTTAGCCTCATTTGTGGGCTATAGCCCACAGTTTTCGGCCACTTTCGAGAGATTTTTTATTTCCCTCATTTTGTTGGCTATAGTACATTGTTTTCGATCAATTTCATGAGATTTCGTATCTTACTGTTTTTGGCCTCATTTTGTGAGTTAGTCCACAGTTTCCGGCCGTTTTCGTGAAATATTGTATTTGACTTTTTTAGCCTCATTTGTGGGCGATTGTCCACAATTTTCGGCCACTTTCGTGAGATTTTTTATGTCTCTCATTTTGTGGGCTATAATCCACTGTTTCAAGTTGTTTTCGTTAAATTTTTTATTTGACTGTTATAGCCTCATTTGTGGGTTATAGTCCACAGTTTTCGGCCACTTTCCTGAGATTTTCTATTTCCCTCAATTTGTGGGCTATATAGTACACTGTTTTCGATCAATTTCATGAGATTTCGTATTTTACTGTTTTGGCCTCATTTTGTGGGTTATAGTCCACAGTTTTCGACCACTTTCGTGAGATTTTTTATTTCCCTCATTTTGTGGCCTATAGTACACTATTTTAGATAACTTTGATGAGATTTCGTATTTTGCTGTTTTGGCCTCATTTTGTGGGTTATAGTCCACAGTTTCCGACCGTTTTCGTGAAAATTTGGTTTTTACTGTTTTAGCCTCATTTGTGGGCTATTGTCCACAGTTTTCGGCCACTTTCGAGAGATTTTTTATTTCCCTCGTTTTGTGGGCTATATAGTACACAATTTTCAATCAATTTCATGAGATTTCTTATTTTACTATTTTGTTCTCATTTTGTGGGTTATATTCCCAATTTCCGGTTGTTTACGTGAAATTTTTTATTTGACTGTTTTAGCTTCATTTGTGGACTATAGTCCACAGTTTTCGGCCACTTTCGTGAGATTTTTTATTTCCATCAATTTGTGGGCAATTATACACTATTTTCGAGCACTTTCATAAGATTTCGTATTTTACTGTTTTGGCCTCATTTTGCGGGTTATAGTCCATAGTTTCCGTCCGTTTTCGTGAAAATTTGTATTTGGCGGTTTTTGCCTCATTTGTAGTCTATATAGTTCACAGTTTTCGGCCACTTTCGTGAGATTTTTATTTCCCTCAGTTTGTGGGCTATATAGTTCACTGTTTTCTATCAATTTCATGAGATTTCGTATTTTACTGTTTTGGACTCATTTTGTGCGTTATAGTCCACAGTTTTTTACCGTTTCCGTAAAATATTGTATTTGACTGTTTTAGCCTCATTTGTGGGCTATTGTCCAAAATTTTCAGTCACTTTCGTGAGATTTCTTATTTCCCTCATTTTGTGGGCTACAACACTGTTTTCGATCAATTTCAGGAGATTTCGTAATTTACGTTTTGGCCTCATTTTGTGGGTTGTGGTCCACAGTTTCTGGCCGTTTTCGTGAAAATTCGTATTTAACTGTTTTAGCCTCATTTGTGGGCTATAGTTTACAGTTTTCGGCCACTTCGTGAAAATTTTTTATGTCCCCCATTTTGTGGACTAGTACATTGTTTTCAACCACTTTCATTAGATTTCGAATTTTACTGTTTTAGCCGCATTCTGTGGGCTATAGTCCATAGTTTTCGACCACTTTCGTGAGATTTCGTATTTTACGGTTTTGGCCTCATTTGGTGGGCTATATAGTCCATAGTTTCCGGCCACTTTCATGATATTTTTATTTCCCTCAGTTTGTGGGCTATATAGTTCACTGTTTTCTATCAATTTCATGACATTTCGTATTTTACTGTTTTGGACACATTTTGTGGGTTATAGTCCACAGTTTCTGACCGTTTTCGTAAAATATCGTATTTGACTGTTTTAGCCTCATTTGGGGGCTATAGTCCAAAATTTTCGGTCACTTTCGTAAGATTTTTTATTTCCATCATTTTGTGGGCTATAGTACACTGTTTTCGATCAATTTCATGAGATTTTGTATTTTACGTTTTGGCCTCATTTTTTTGGGTTGAAGTCCACAGTTTCCGGCCGTTTTCGTGAAAATTTGTATCTAAATGTTTTAGCCTCGTTTGTGGGCTATAGTCCACAGTTTCCGGCCATTTTCGTGAAAATTTTTATTTTCTCCATTTTGTGGGCTATAGTACACTGTTTTCAATCACTTTCATGATATTTCGAATTTTACTGTTTTGGCCTCATTTGTGGGCTATAGTCCAAAGTTTCCGGCCGTTTTCATGTAAATTTGTATTTGACTGTTTTAGCCTCATTTGTAGGCTATATAGTCCACAGTTTTTTGCCACTTTCATTAGATTTTATATTTCCCTCAGTTTGGGGTCTATAGTACACTGTTTTCAATCACTTTCTTGAGATTTCGTATTTTACTGTTTTAGCCTCATTTGTGGGCTAGTCCACAGTTTTGGGCAACTTTCATGATAATTTTTATTTCCCTCATTTTGTGGGCTATTGTACACTGTTTTCGATCACTTTCTTGAGAGTTCGTATTTTACTGTTTTGGCCTCATTTTGTGGGTTATGGTCCACTGTTTTTGGCCGTTTTAGTGAAAAATTGTATTTGACTATTTTAGCCTCATTTGTGGGCTATAGTGCACAGCTTTTGGCCACGTTCGTGAGATTTTTCATTTCCCTCAGTTTGTGGGCTATATTACACTGTTTTCGATCACTTTTATGAGATTTCCTATTTTACTGTTTTTGGCCTCATTTTTTGTGTTATTGTCCACAGTTTCCGGCTATTTCCGTGAAATTGTTTATTTGACTTTTTTAGCCTCATTTGTAGGCTATAGTCCACAGTTTCGGTCACTTTCGTGAGATTTTTTATGTCCCTCATTTTGTGGGCTATAGTCCACTGTTTCGAGTTGTTTTCGTGAAAATTTGTATTTTACTGTTTTAGCCTCATTTGTGGGCTATATAGTCCACAATTTTCGGTCACTTTCGTGAGATTTTTATTTGCCTCATTTTGTGGGATATAGTACACTGTTTTCGATCACTTTCATGAGATTTCGTATTTTACTATTTTGGCCTCATTTTTTGGGTTATAATCCACATTTTCCGGTCGTTTTCGTGAAATTTTTTATGACTGTTTTAGCCTCATTTATGTGCTATAGTCCACAGTTTTCGGTCATTTTCGTGAGATTATTTATTTCCCTCATTTTGTGGGCTATATAGTACACTGTTTTCGATCAATTTCATGAGATTTCTTATTTTACTGTTTTTGCCTCATTTTGTGCGTTATATTCCACAGTTTTCCGCCACTTTTGTGAGATTTCTTATTTCCCTCATTTTGTGGGCTGTAGTACATTGTTTTCAATCACTTTCATGAGATTTAGTATTTTACTGTTTTGGCCTCATTTTTGGGGTAATATTACACAGTTTCCAGTTGTTTTCGTGAAATTTTTTATTTGACTGTTTTAGCCACATTTGTGTGCTATATAGTCCACAGTTTTTGGCCACTTTTGTGAGATTTTTTATTTTCGTCATTTTGTGGGCTAAAGTACACTGTTTTCAGTCACTGTCATGAGATTTTGTATTTTACTATTTTGGCCGCATTTTGTGTGTTATAGTCAACAGTTTCCAGCCGTTTTCGTGAAAATTTGTATTTGACAGTTTTAGCCTCATTTATGGGCTATAGTCGACTGTTTTCACCCACTTTCGTGAGATTTTTTGTTTCCCTCATTTTCTGGGCTATATAGTAGACTGTTTTCAATCATTTTGTGGGTTATATTCCACAATTTCTGGTCGCTTTCGTGAAATTTTTTATTTGACTGTTTTCGCCTCACTTGTGGGCTATAGTCCACAGTTTTTGGCCATATTATGAGATTTTTTATTTCTCTCATTTTGAGGGCTATCGTACATTGTTTTCAATCACTTTCATGAGATTTCGTATTTTACTGTTTTGGCCTCATTTTGTGGATTATAGTCTACAGTTTTCGGCCGTTCTCGTGAAAATTTGTATTTGACTGTTTTAGCCTCATTTGTGGGCTATAGTTCACAGTTGTCGGCCACTTTCGTGAGATTTTTTATTTCCCTCATTTTGTGGGCTATGGTACACTGTTTTCGAACAATTTCATGAGATTTCGTATCTTACTGTTTTTTGCCTCGTTTTGTGTGTTAGTCCACAGTTTCCAACCGTTTTCGTGAAATTTTGTATTTGACTTTTTTAGCCTCATTTGTGGGCTATAGTCTACAATTTTCGGCCACTTTCGTGAGATTTTTTATATCCCTCATTTTGTGGGCTATAATCCACTGTTTCGAGTTGTTTTCATGAAAATTTGTATTTGAGTGTTTTAGCCTCATTTGTGGGCTATAATCCACAGTTTTCAGCCACTTTCGTGATATTTTTTCTTTATCTCATTTTGTGGGCTATATAGTACACTATTTTCGATCAATTTCATTAGATTTCGTATTTTACTGTTTTGGCCTCATTTTGTCGGTTATAGTCCTTATTTTTCGGCCACTTTCGTGATATTTTTTATTTCCCTCATTTTGTGGGCTATATAGTACACTATTTTCGATCAATTTCATGAGATTTCGTATTTTACTGTTTTGGCCTCATTTTATGGGTTATATTGCACAGTTTTCGGTCGTTTTCGTGAAATTTTTTATTTGACTATTTTAGACTCATTTTGTAGCGCCCCGGATCCCCGTTATCGGACATCCGTGACACAACCAGAATCTTTGCCTTCAAATGCATCTCAACATAGTAAATAACACGGAAATTTAAACACTTTTATTGCCATGAGAGTTATTACATCAATAATTACAATTATCAAATTATATCACTTTAAACATAAACTAAGATAGTTTTATTTCAAAGTAAATTTTGACAGAGTTTCCCCTGAAATTTCTGTCCCGAAACACAAAAAGCTTACGAAATTCTGCTCTAAATTCCGTAGCTCACATCACAAGCAATAATATTATGGGCTCCCCAGGCCAAAATGAGCAGAATCACACAGGCAATATAAATATCACGCTCTGGGGGCCAAACTCATAATAGGATATCAATTATCAATTAAAAACCATAAATTCCTTTGAAAACGTAGTAAAGTTTTTAGAAAATAACTTATAAAACATACTACCGGGACTGGTACTCCGCAGCGAGATGGGTACGGGTCAAAAACATATCATGCCACTCCACACTATTACTCATCATCATCATCCACATACTTATAAATTTAAAATACAATTTAAATCATAAATTTCACAATTCACATAATTAAACTTTAAACAACAATTTTAAAATAAAAGCTCAACTCCACATAATTATGAATCTACACCTCACCTCTGCACTGCTGAGGACCTGTAACAGTCGGGGATCTAGGGTAGTCCAGGGACTCCCTAACCCCCCAAACACTAAGGGGTTAGCAATTTCTGGTGTGAGTATAATTTACTAATTAAGAAAATAAATTAAACTTCATTAGTAAAAACAGAACGAACTTACGAATACTAAGATAATCAAATTTTACCTGAAATCTGAACATGTAAATATCATAAATAGGATTTCACATCAAATACTCTTTGAGTCATCACCTGTATGTATATCCATACCCGCTTAAAACATACTTATCTTTAGTTTGGAAATCATTCACAAATTAGTCGCTTAACGCCCATCACCTTATGCCTTATACAAATATTCCTATAACTTTACTTTCCCATAAAGCTCTATATTCACAAATAACTCTACTTCCACGTAAACTGCACCTTATTTACCATTCATTTGCATTTACAAACTCACAACTTATATTCTTTCGTACTCATCTTCATTCATAAACATGTTCTTTCCCAATCTCATATCACATAACATCGCATTCATTCATTTCTTACAACATATATCATCGCGTCTCGCAATACATCACTTTCACACTCATTATACACTTCAACTATCACACTCACAATTCATCTTGAATGGAAAATAAACGTGTATCATGATTTCATAGTGTTCGTGTAAACCATGACCTGAGTCTAATGCAAAAATACAGAGTATAGAACAGATGCACTTATTCTAATATCAGCAAGACTCTGGACACACATGCATCCCATACTACATGTGCCCCAGATCAAACAGTTTCTCCAGTTTCAGGGATTCAAACCCTCGCTATGCAATACATTCTAATTCGGTCCACTTCCTGTTCCTAATAGTATGACATGGTTGAAGAGGTATAAATAAAAGACATAATTCTGGATGCTATCTCGTTGTCATCAATAATTGTTGCATCGGACCCTCCTCGAAAACTGTGACGAACTTACAGATATACACGCAGTATATCCATTGCGCAGAAGATCCATTATGATCCATTCGTGTCCACCAACATAGAACATGACGTCCTCGAAGGTCTAAAACAATGCAAGATACGCACAGCAGCACGTATCCCTAATGACAAGAAGGAACAACCCCACAGTATCACCACCTAGTGCTAACTCTTAGAACGAGTTGGATTATAGGAAATCACTCCTAACACCAATTCGGTCTTCGAGCAAAACAATAAAGGAAAAACCTAATCAATGCAGTTTACTGAAAACAAGTTGTTACCCAAGTCACACTCGGTGTCGATCGACAATGTCGAGCCTGTCCGGTCTGTCAAAACAACAATCATCACGGGAATCACATCCACCGATTCCCAATACCTTCACAGGTCAGGGACCAAATAATCCCGGCCCGTAACCCTCAGCGAGTGGTCCAACGGCACCCCAAGGATGCAATATAATTCAAATAAAGGTAAGCACACACATAATCATCAATGCTTGACCATTGACAGACTCAGGCATCGAGACACCAAACACAAACCGACCAGAGCTATGTCCTAACTCATTCATGTCCACCATGAGCACTAAGCACAGGAACTTATCTAAGTTCCAAATGAAATGCTAAAAACATCTTTAAAACACAATAGCTCATGATCACCACACTGTGGTATGCCGAGGGTTCCTCATCAATTGTCTGATGAAATAGTTCATGAAATAGCAGTAGCTGTAACTCAAGCTACGCTCCTCGGAATCCCACACGATCAGAATTCCTAGAAGGGTAGGGGGATCCACTGCAATCCCTTAGTGGACGACTCCCTCAAATTCCTTACAGAACTCAAGTCCCTAAGTTAACTTAAACTTGAAGTCGATCTAAACAACAGGTTGCTAAACTTGCAACGACCATAGCTTCCAGCACACAATTCGGAATTGCCTGATATCCCCCATTCTGGAAAGATAAGATCCGAGTCTACAACTCCATAGTTAACTATTTTCTCAAATTCAATCATCAAGACACTATATAAACCTCATATACTCTCAATAGTATATTCCTTCTCGCACTCGCTGCACCCTTCCGACATCATAAAATCTTGCTTACTCATAGGAATTACTTGATTCCGGGTTCAATGGAAAGGTGGGAGTGTCTACTTCAACTTCCTAGTTGAACACCTCTTCAAATCCAATCATTGAGTTCTCGAAAACACTAAGTTCCATCAGGTGTACAAACAGGGAGAAACTGGTTTACTTAGCCAATAATACCTTAACTAAGACTAGATCTGTTCCATCTTTGGAAAAAATCATAACTCTCAACCTATAAACTGGAATTACAAAATTCCAGATGGGTTAGAAAGCTATGACTCCCTACTACAAGTCTCTAGTTGGTCAATTTCCCAAATTCTTAATGAATGAGTCCAGGATTATCCATCTTCACAGACTAGTCGATTTGCATTGGTTGAACCTAGTTCATTTTGAAATTCAATAACAATTCCACCTTAAGTCCAATGCTCATGAAATTTGAGAATCTCAATCTAAACATGTACCATTTCGTTGTGTCCAAAATTTGCATTCAGATTCTCATCACACGATGAGTTATGACTCCTCAAACATAGCTCATCAACAGGGGTTCTTGCCACTGTGTACGGTTTATTCTTGAAACCTCATCAAACGACCTCTAAAAATTCTAAAATTTGAGAATCATCGAAAAGACTCATACCACAAGCTACTCCGAAAATTTCATGGCAAGATCATATACACACTAGTTATGACCTTTTGAACTTCAGCCCAAAAGCAATCAGCTTCAGCTACAACTATCCAGACCAGTCGCACTCCACAAATTTTTTTGAGGTATCAAACGACCTTGAAAAATTATGAAGTTTAAGACTATAGTTTTAGACACATACAAGAGTGTCCACAAAAATTTTCAGCTCAAAATACCCAGGCTACACTGAGATACAAAATTGGAAATACACAGCAAATCATAATTTAAAATTTTCATAACACACCATGTACATAAAATAAAAGAGATCATACTCACCAAATATCCCGCAAAGACTCGAAGCGCCACCACACCACCCCGCATCCAAAGTCACTAATATATCCTATTATCAAATTCAAAGCAATTAAGGCTCAAATCATCCAAACCAATCACAGGAGCTAATAACACTAATCCAAATATCGCACAGGCGTTTTACAGAACGCCTAAGATACACGTGCGATGCACGTAATATTCAAATTCCTGCGGGATTTTTTTATCCCCGTACAATTACTAAAATCACCCCCAAATTATTCTAGTAGTTCAACTAAAATTTCTACTACCATGAAGGATAAAATTTTCATATATTTACTTTCCTTTTTATAAATCCAAAACCCTAATTTATATGCAAATTACAAAATCTCCAATAATTCGCTAATTTCTTAACCCTAGCATCAAAATGATCCTCTAACCTACCCAATACTCCATTTATAAGTAAAAAGAAACTAAAAGCATACGAAATTACACACAAAATTAAAAAGAGATATACCATCACTAAGTCCTTTCTCCAAATCGACTCCACTACTATTTAGAGCATCTTTCACTTAGCCTTCCCCTATAATTAATTTGAAAACCACGGAGAATCGGAGTGGATTGGGCGGGGTAAAGTAGGGGCCGAAATGGGTCGGTGGGTTTCGGTCGGGGAAATACACAAGAAAGGAAATAAGGAAGGAGGAAGGAGAAAAAGGTGGGGGAGGGGGTTTTTAATGGACATTTAGAATCAATCCTAGCCCTAGGTTTGTGTTTGATCATCATGATCAAAAGAGAACTCCATATGCATACAAATAATCTCTAAAATACATAACACTTTCATATGTATACAAATAATTATAAGTATACAAAATATATACATACATTCACTCCAACACAATTTAATTAAATGTGTATACACACAAATATATATATATATATATATATATATATATATATATATATATATATATATATATATATATACACATGCTTACAAATAAAAAATATTTATTTGTAGAATATAAGAATATATGAAATAAATATTATTTCTCAAAAGATTGCTTCATTTAAACAATCGGAACAATGCACAATTTAATTGAGAAGATATTCCAAATATACCTCGTCGGGTTCAAAATAACTAATATATCTGAAATTTCTCAATTAAAATCAATTGTTATTAGAAAAATACATAATCGCGTGCAATTCTCAATTGTGCACAGATTACAATGCAAAATAGCCATATGTTATTTTGTAGGGTATTAAACATTTGTGGGCTATAGTCTACAGTTTTCGGCCACTTTCGTGAGATTTTTTATTTCCCTCATTTTGTGGGCTATCGTACACTGTTTTTGATCACTTTCATGAGATTTCGTATTTTACTGTTTTGGCCTCATTATGTGGGTTATAGTCCACAGTTTTCAGCCGTTTTCGTGAAAATTAATATTTGACTGTTTTAGCCTCAATTGTGGGCTATAGTGCACAATTGTCGGCCACTTTCGTGAGATTTTCTATTTCCCTAATTTTGTGGGCTATAGTGCACTGTTTTCGATCAAATTCATGAGATTTCGTATCTTACTGTTTTTGGCCTCATTTTGTGTGTTATAGTCCACAGTTTCTGGCCGTTTTCGTGAAATTTTGTATTTGACTTTTTTAGCCTCATTTGTGGGCTATAGTCCACAATTTCCGGCCAATTTCGTGAGATTTTTTATTTCCATCATTTTGTGGGCTATATAGTACACTGTTTTCGATAAATTTCATGAGATTTCGTATTTTACGTTTTGGGCTCATTTTGTGGGTTATATAGTCCACAGTTTCCGGCAGTTCTCGTGAAAATTTGTATCTAACTGTTTTAGCCTCATTTGTGGGCTATAGTCCACTGTTTTCGGCCACTTTCGTGAAATTTTTTATTTTCCCCATTTTGAGGGCTATTATTGTACACTGTTTTCAATCACTTTCATGAAATTTCGAATTTTACTGTTAGGCCTCATTTTGTGGGTTATAGTCCACAGTTTCCGACAGTTTTTGTGAAAATTTGTATTTAACTGTTTTAGCCTCATTTGTGGGCTATAGTCCACAGTTTTCGGCCACTTTCGTGAGATTTTTATTTTCCTCATTTTGTGGGCTATATAGTACACTATTTTCGATCAATTTCATAAGATTTCGTATTTTACTGTTTTGGCCTCATTTTGTGGATTATAGTCCACAGTTTCCAACCGTTTTTGTGAAATTTTGTATTTGACTGTTTTAGCCTCATTTGTGGGCTATAGTCCACAGTTTTCGGCAACTTTCGTGATAGATTTTATTTCCCTCTTTTTGTGGGCTATTGTACTCTGTTTTCGACCACTTTCTTGAGATTTCGTATTTTACTATTTTGGCCTCATTTTGTGGGTTACAGTCCACTGTTTTCGACCGTTTTCGTGAAATTTTGTATTTGACTGTTTTAGCCTCATTTGCGGGCTATAGTGCACAGTTTTCGATTACTTTCGTGAGATTTTTCATTTTCCTCATTTTGTGGGCTATATTACACTGTTTCGATCGCTTTCATGAGATTTCCTATTTTACTATTTTTGGCCTCATTTTCTGTGTTATAGTCCACAATTTTCGGCTGTTTTCGTGAAATTTTGTATTCGACTTTTTTAGCCTCATTTGTGCGCTATAGTCCACAGTTTTGGCCACTTTCGAGAGATTTTTTATGTCCCTCATTTTGTGGGTAGTCCACTGTTTCGAGTTGTTTTCGTGAAAATTTGTATTTGACTGTTTTAGCCTCATTTGTGGGCTAGTCCATAGTTTTCGGTCACTTATTTTGTAGGTAGTCCACTGTTTCGAGTTGTTTTCGTGAAAATTTGTATTTAACTGTTTTAGCCTCATTTGTGGGCTAGTCCACAGTTTTCGGTCACTTTTGTGAGAATATTTATTTCCCTCATTTTGTGGGATAATACACTGTTTTCTACTTCTTTCATGAGATTTCGCATTTTACTAATTTGGCCACATTTTTTGGTTATATTCCACAATTTCCAGTCATTTTCATGAAATTTTTTATTTGACTGTTTTAGCCTTATTTGTGGGCTATAGTCCACAGTTTTCAGCCACTTTCGTGAGATTTTTTATTTTCCTCATTTTGTGGGCTATATAGTACAATGTTTTCGATCAATTTCATGAAATTTCGTATTTTACTGTTTTGGCCTCATTTTGTGGGTTATATTCCACTGTTTTTGGCCATTTTCGGTAGATTTTTTATTTCCCTCATTTTGTGATCTATTGTACACTGTTTTCGATCACTTTAATGAGATTTCGTATTTTACAGTTTTGGCCTTATTTTGTGGGTTATAATCCACAGTTTCCGGTCGTTTTCGTGAAAATTTGTATTTGACTGTTTTAGCCTCATTTGTGGACTATAGTCCACAGTTTTCGGTCACTTTCTCGAGATTTTGTATTTCCCTCATTTTGTGGGCTATAGTACACTATTTTCGATCACTTTCATGAGATTTCGTATTTTACTGTTTTGGCCTCATTTTGTGGGTAGTTGATGGTGATGAGCCGCAACTTGCAAGCAGCGAGAAGCAATCCGATTCTTCCCCCTCCAATTTCGCATCGACAGGTAGAAATTCCTAATCCGAATCCTCAAGCTCATCAATTCCACTTTTCAAATCCTATAGCACCTTTGAGTAAGAACAGAGGAGAACAGTCTAATTTTCCTAGAGTTCCTTTTAAGATGGAATTTCCCGTCTTTCAAGAAGGGGATCCAGTAGATTGGTTGTGTGGAGCTGAGCAGTTTATGGAATTTTATGAGATAGATGACTCTCAGAAATTGAAGTTTGCAGCATTGAATTTGAAGGGAAAGGCTTCGCAGCGGTACCGGAGGCATATAAGGAGTAGAAGAGATGTAATCTCTTGGCAAGAATTTGTAGAAGAACTGATAACGAGGTTTGGACCTTCGGAGTATCAGGATTATGAGGGAATTCTCACAAAATTGAGTCAGAAGGGTGATATAGAAGTTTATATACATGAATTTGATCGGTTATCGAACTTTGTTGAAGACTGGTCAGAGAAACACTTTTTAAGCACATTCATTAGTGGGTTGAGAGACGAGATCCGATGGGATGTTAAATCTAAAAGACCAAAAACTGTAAATGAGGCAATGGGATTGGCAAGGGGATGAAGAGAAGCTTTATCGCATTCGAAGGTTTAATAAGGCACCATTCAACTCTAAAACAACTCCTACACCTGCACATCAATCTTCAGTATCCCAACCTTCTTACAAAAGTCCTGACATTACCCCAACATCCTCCTTTGTTCCAAAGAGATTGTCCTTGGCAGAGATGAGGGATAGGAAAGCTAAGAATCTATGTTACAATTGTGATGAACAGTATGCACCTGGCCATCGTTGCAAGTCTCAAAAGTTTTACTTCCTAGAGTTGTTGGAGGAAGAGGAAAATGATGTATCGGAAGAAAGTGAAGGAGAACATTTGGCAACAGGGTTGAGTATGGAAGCTAGCTTATTGAAAATATCCTGCTATGCACTTGCGGGGTCTTCATGTTATCCTCACACTCTCAGAGTTAAAGGATCAATCAAAGGGAAGGAAGTGAATATTCTTATCGACACGGGATCCACTCATAATTACATAGATCCTCTAACAGATACAGAATTAATTTGGGATTTTGTCTAACCCATAACCCTACATCCAAATCACGAAATGAGGATTCACATTTTTTATCACACCTCATTATTTTGTAGGAGGAAATTTCCTCAAATTATAAATGGCAAGGTATAACCATCCAAGACTCTAATCTATATAATAAAATACAAAGAAAGCTATGAAGTGGCTTGACTTCAATTCTCCAAAATTAAATGCCCATATCTAATCTCACAAAACACATTCCTTGTATTTAATTATCTCTTTCTCTCTCTCACTCTCACACATACACACACACACACAAAGTTTCTCCACAAAACTCAAATTCAAATCCCTTCCAAAACAACTCCTTTATTTATTTAATTATCTCTCTCTCTCTCTCTCTCTCTCTCTCTCTCATTATATATAACTAGTAATTTTCGCGTGTGATGCATGCTTTGATAAAAAGTTAAAGTTGAACGTGCGATACACGTAAGTCGGTAGTAATCAGCACTTGTGATGAATGCCTTAAACTTTAAAAAAATTGGAGCTGAACGGGCGCTGCACACAATTTTTAAATTTTTTAAAGGAAAACCCTTGAATTGTACGTGTGGTGCATGTGTTACGAAATAGATTTGGAGTGCACGTGCGACGTACGTATTTGCTTTCTGGCAAAAAAAATTAATAATTGTTTGTTTGGTGAAGGAAAAAACTTTGATTTACGCACGCGATGCACGTGTTAATAAATAGAGTTAGATTACACGTGCAACGTATGTGTTTCGTTTGTGACAAAAAAATATTAAAAATTTGTTTGTTTGGTTATAGAGCATCCACAATGGCGTTTCTCATTTTTTAGAAAATGGCAGCTATGGTAATAGAAAATAGGGTATTTGTCTGCAGTGGTTGTTTGCTAAATTTTTGCTAAAATTTAAGAATGACGAGACATGTTGTTTCGTCCGATTGGTTTTTGTTTTTATAGAATTAATTAATTAGTGATTAAATATTATAATAGGTTAATTAAATAATATAATAATACCTAAAACCTAATTAAACCCACCCTAAACCTAATTAAGCCCACTAAATTAGCCACTAATTCCCCCAGAATTCATGGACGGGACATGTTGTCCCGTCCCATGCATTTTTTGCAAAAGACGAGACAACATGTCTGTAACCCCTGTTTCCGATTATACGGATTTCCAGTTCTTTTCTTTCTCTCCATGTATTCTTGTATTTCAATTTCCGTATAAATTCTTAGCAATGCATTTAAATCCTTTTGGATCTCCTATTGAAACCCAAATTTATATTCCAAACTAAAAATCTTATCTCTCCTCTTTTGGTTTGAAGCCCAACAATTATTATTGAATTTATTATATCTAATTGTGGCCCAAATCCTAGCCCATCTCCTATTGGACTCTAACTCGAAACCCAAACCTAGTACCCACCTATATAATTGTACAGAATCAACCCTGTATACTCATCTGTGTACAAATCTCCTCACAATCCTCCACTTTGCACGTTTCCCTAACTACAACCCCACTTTCTCTAACCACCCAATATCATTATTATTATTCTTTAAACAAACCCCACTACTCTCTCTCCCCGTAATCACTCTCCCCTCCTCTGTCTCCAAACTGAAAGCAAAGAACCCAAACAGAAAACCCATTTCCCCCTTCTTCTTCCTCCTCCCTCTCGCGAGCCCCCACTCATTGCCTCGCCACACCCGATCCCTCTTTGATGTTCCCTGTTTTGGGTCGGATCCGGTGTGAGGTCGAGGATCCTATTGGCTAGATTCGGTATTCAATGTTCTGTGCACACCAGATCCAGTCTTGCTGTTCGCTGTTTTGCCTGGATCCAGTAGGGGAATAGTCCTCTAAATTGCTGCTGTTGCTTGGTTGCTTGGATTTTTATTCGTACGGTCTTCGCACGTATTTTTTTGGGATTGCTCCCTGAGATTCTGATCCCGTTATTTCTTATTCGCATTTGAGTCATCGACAAAAAAGGCAAGTCCACTTGAACTCATTTAATTTTTCTAGTTCAAGTTTTTTGACCTCTTATGCAAGTAGTGCCACTTCAATTATCGTTAACTTTGCCTTGTGTCCCTTCCGTTGGGAGTATCGAGGGTTTACACAAGCTAACCCGACGTACTCTTGACATCATATTATTATCCATTGACTCAAACCCAAGCCTATATACACACATGACATGAATAAAATGAATAGAAATTGTATATGAGGAAAAAACATCGTGATCAAATACATGTGGATTAATTGAGATCTTGTGACTTGAACTTGACATGATAAATTGACTTGAATACTGAAAAATACATTCTACTTGATGTGCATTGGTGTTAACACATTTCATGATACAATAACATGTTGATTATCTACTTTGATGAACACATATGTGATGAGTTGATGACATTTTATAATTCCTGCTGCATTGTCTGTCTTGTACTGAGGTTGCGACCCAGTTATAATAGGAATCAGTCAAAATAATATAAAGATGAATTGTAGCCCTAAGTGTCTAGTTGTCCATAGCATCATGGAACTTCGAATTCTAATTGTAGCCTAGGAGTTATCGCTGTTTTAGTGTTACGGTGTCGGCTGTTTTCAGATTTGCTACTTCATGTTATTATTGTGCAATGCATCATGTTGCTACATTCTTATCATCCCCTTGATATTCTTATACACACTTACATGGACATGAATGATTTAATAATAAAATACTAAACAAGCTAGGGTTAATGAGGGTTGACTTAGTAGTGGATAGTCTCAGAAAATATACTCGGTAAAGCCTTATTGTTATATCGTATTGACATGGAAGGAGGAGTATTAATTGTGAATGACTGATTGTAAATTGTAAATAATTGTTATTGACACCGAGTACACGCTCTGTAGATCCCACCATGAAGTTTAAAACGAACATTATTGTGCGTGCATCGAACCTGTGGTATGGGACGCAGTAGTACGTGCACTAGATAGGAGAAACAACATACTAATGAACTTAAGTTGACACGTATATACTTGATTATGACCATTGGTTATTAATACCATTATTGTCTTTGTAATTTGATCTTGATTCATATGTCTTCATGTACCTTGTCCCTTACTCTATGCTTTCACTACTTGCTGTCCGTACTTGCTCTAAGGACAAATTATTCTTTCTTTTTAGATGAACAAGTACAGATGCACAAGGAGAATTTTCAGAAGGATTGGTGAGCAGTTCCTCTACGATTAGAGCAGGAGTCTCTCGAGCTATTTGGTAAGTTCTTATTTTCCAGATTTGGTTATTGAATTTCACTCTCGTTTATGTGATTATATTTTCTACACGGTTGTGATTCATTTTTCTTATATTATTGAGTTAAGACTGGTACAACTTATGGATGATATGAGTTGGCGTACTTATATCATTCGCTGGGCCTCAGTTACGTGCATGTGTTCCCGTATTCCGGGAAGCGGGGCGTGACAATGTCTCGTCCGAGCTCATTTTTGAATTTTTTTTTTCTAGGCAAATCAGATCATTGGATCAATTAAAAATAATAATAATAATTTAACGGTCGAGACATGTTGTATCGTCTCTTATAATTTGAGAATGAAAAATTCGTTTCTCAAAATTGAGAAAGAACTGTAGCTACTTTGCCATAAAATGGCAAAGTAGCAAATGACTGCAGCAGTTCATTTCTCAAAAAATGAGAAATTGGCAAATATAGCAAACGATTGTGGATGCTCTTACAAACTCAAAGTGACAAAGTGACAAAGTGACAAACTCTCCCATTAATAATAGTAGATAGATTATGGAAACATGGACTTTTATACCCTAATTTATAATTATTTTTCAACATATACTAATGAAAATATGGACTTTTATTTACAACTAATTATTGTCATACTATTCAAACTTGAACTATATAATTATTGATTTACTGTTTACAAGGCTTTTCATATGTTGTATCGTTCTGAAGACGTGGCGTAGGCACGTGCCCATGGGCAAATCCAGTTTTCAAATATAAAATATAACTAAGAGATGAAGAACATCCTATGTCTCTAGGGGTGTAAAATGAACAGGACGGTCCGTTGTCCGTCCGAGTCCGGCTCGAGAAATGGTTCGACCATGGACCGTTCGAACTGTTATATGAACCAATCCTGAACAAATTATTCGATCCGATTCTTTACCGAGCTCGAGCCGGACAAAAGTCCGTCCGAATATTATTGCGGTCCGATGTTTTACCGAATCGAGTCCGGACTATAAAAATTTTGTCCGACCTAAATCGAGCCGGACATAAGCCTGTCCGAGTAGAATTTCGGTCCGAGCTTGAACATATGGCTGTCCGATCTGATTTACAGCCCTATATGTCTCCAAGGGCAAAAGATCGGTTATTTTGAAGCTGATGAAGGAAGCTCACAAAACAATGCTTAGCCATTTGTCGTAGAAGAACTAGACCAATTTGGTTGCCATGCTATTTCAACATATTACAATGCTAATCTACTATTATTGATGGGAGAGTTTGTCACTTTGTCACTTTGTCACTTTGTCACTTTGAGTTTGTAACCAAACAAATAAATTTTTAATATTTTTTTGTCACAAACGAAACACATACGTTGCACATGTAATTCTAACTATTTATTAACATGTGCATCACGTGTGTAAATCAAAGTTTTTTCCTTCACTAAACAAACAATTATTAAAAAAATTTGTCAGAAAGCAAATACGTACGCCGCATGTGAAACTCCAAATCTATTTCGTAACACATGCACCACACGTACAATTCAAGGTTTTTCCTTCAAAAAATTTTTAAAAATTGTGTGCAATGCCCGTTCAACTCCATTTTTTAAAAAGTTTAAGGCATTCATTACAAGTGCTCATTACTACCGACTTATATGTATCAGCACGTTTAACTCTATTTTTTTTAAATCAAAACGTACATTGCCCGTGAAAATTACTACTAAACTAATAAAACAACAACTATATTGATACCCAATGATGATGTAGCGTAAAGTAAACTTTAAATTCAGCACACAAGTTCAAGTGCTCAGCCCAATGTCCATGTAGAATTCAAATTCTTTCATAGAGTTTTCATGATAATTGCTATTTAATTATAGCTTTGTGCAAATCGATGTCAATAGAAGTTCAAACACAAATTGATTATGAAGTAGAGTACTTGTTAGTTTCTTCCTTTCAAAGAAAATGTAAAGTAAGGCCATTATGTTTTAGTTACCAATACAACAAATAATAAGGTCATCATTTTTTCAATAAAAAAAATTTAATAACGAAATGCGCCCACATATACTATTTGAAGAAAAAACTGAGAAAGGATTTTTTATCTCTAATATCTAATATTATAATGGGAGAAGGCCTTAGTGTCATTTGTAAATATTTTGTCATTCTACCAACCCGTGCAACACACGTGCATAACTATTATAAAGGAGGTCCTAAGTTCAAATCAAGACTACGTCTAAATTTTTATTTTAAAAAACTATATTTATTAAAACGTGCATCGTACGTGTAAACTACTAGTATATATAATACAAGACCATTTTATTTTAAGAAAAATATCGAAATAAGCTCAGATATACTTAATCGTCACTTGCTAGGTTCTAATTCTCATAGACATCCAGCTTAGAGCATCTGTAGTCGTTGGCCATTTTTTAAAAAAATACCCCAGAAATTGATTTTAAAAAATGAGCTGTAGTCGTTGGTTTTTTTTCTTTTTTAAATTTTTTAGTTTGGGGTAAACAGTCGCTGGCCATATTTAAGAGAGAATACAGTATTTTACAAAATTTGGCAATCGGAATATGATTAGTCAGCCATTGCTCAGTTTTTTCAAAAATTTGTAGGGACGATGAACGATCTTTTGTCTAATTTTTTAATAAAAAAAAAATAAACACTCGGACGAGATATGATAACCCCGTCCAAATTTTTTTAAAAAAATTAAATAAATAAAAAGGGAAATGGTATCTTGTCCCTGATTTTTTAATTTAAAAAATATGAAGTAAAATTTATGAACAAGAAGGGAAATCTTCCCTCGTTGCTCAGATTCTCCAAAACTTTGTAGGGACGATGAATGATCTTTCGTCCAAATTTTTTTAAAAAAAATTAAACACATTGGACGAAATATGATATCCTCGTCCGATGTTTTTAAAAAAATTAAATAAATGAAAAGAAAAATGATATCTTGTCCCAATCTTTTTAATAAAAAAATATGGAGTAAAATTTATGAACGAGAAGAGGAATCTTTTCCCGCCCATTTTCCTAAAAACTCAAATCAAATGCCATTTTTTAAGTTTAACGACTACAACTCATTTTTAAATTTTCTGTTTGTCAAATATTTAAATTATAAGTTCTGTAACGACGACAAACGCTCTTAGAGCATCCACTGTCGTTTTCTAAAATTTCTGCATATTTAGCATTTAGGATTTAGTTCTTAGCTAGTAGCACTGCAATCGTTATTTCTATATTAAAAAAATTAAAAATAATCATGGTCGAAAACAATAAAAAACAATTAAAACAAAAAGTAAACAAGCCAGACAGATGATCTTCATCCGTCTGGTTTGTTTGCTTTGTTTCTTAATTTTTTTTTAAAAGTGGGTGGCCAAATTACCTTAAAGCCCCTCCCTTCATAAACAACCAAAAAAACAGTATGTTTTCTTCGGGGTAAAAGTGTCATTTCGGCAATACTGTTTAATTCAAATTTTTAAAGTGATGAGAGACGGAACACCATTATCTATCTCTCATCTGTTTTTACAACAGACGGAGCAACTTCATCCATCCGTTCGCTCAAACGGATTAACATCGTCTGTTTCCTATATTTAGCAATTAGCTAAAGCGACTGCTAAATTTAGCAAAAAACTGTTCACTCCTATGCTAAGTTATGGATTTTTAATAAATGACGGTGAGCACTATTTCTAAATCGATTTTCAATTTTTGGCTTTTCAAGAAAACGACAGTGAATGATCTTGGAGAAAAGACCTACTTTTGGAAGTACTTTGAGCATGCATGATAAATAAACTCTTCTCTTCAAAAAGTTGTCAACAGATAGCACAGGGAGTTTTAGGGAGTTAAGATGAAACCGACAATGTGATTGGTTATTGAGACATTGGGAAAAACACCCAACATTTTTTGCAAGCAAAATAGTATATAGGATGAGACAAGTGACATGATTTGAGTTGAGGACTCTCCCTATTCGCAGAGACCAAACACTGCACTGGTCAAGATCACATACAGTACACGTACCACAGTACTCATAAGATCGATCTCCTCACAGTGATACTCCATCAATGCATATATTTAACAACAAAAAAAAACTGTCTCTATCATCCTACGTAATCATGCACGAACCCTTGTTTCCCACACCAGACACATATATAGCTATATTATAATGTTCAAGACTTTGATATAAATGTGCATGCTGGCAAATTGTTAGCAAGTTTTGGCGTATTTAATGGTGACAAAGAACGGAGAAGTACACCTATATATGATAGAGAGAGAGGTGAAGAAAGATTAATTACCAATCCTGAATTAACTTCCCTTCGTCGTCTGCAATATTTGCCAAATTTATATATTTTGCAAAACGGAGATACGTAGTTATTGTTGGGATTGGAATGTTAACAAACGTCCTCTGATCGCAGCGAAACTAATTAGAACAATAAAAAAGTCGAAGTAGACGAGACGAATAAATTGAGCAAACAAGTAGATCCACCAAACTAACACGAACACAACAACGATGACTTATTCCGGTTAGCTTTTGCTTAATCCAGGGAGGAATATAGAGAGATCTGATATTCAACTAGAAGAGATTATAAGGACTTACTGATTCACTTGATACAAGGAATTAAACTCACCCACCAAGAACTATCTCTCTCTCTCGAGCCTCTCTTTGCAATGGAGAAAAGAATCTATGAAGTACTCCCTCTTATATTAGAAGAGTTTACAATATATATAGAAGAATAGAGAAAAAACCTAGGTCTAATCTTGATCTTCAGTCGTCCGATAAAATCTGAAAAAGAAGTTACTGAATAGGATCCGAACGATCTAACTTGGAGTTAAAGATTGGGCTGAACCGACCTAACAAATCGAGGCCCAAAAACGAATCAGCGTCGCGGGCGGTCGACCGTCCAACAAGACCGGTCGACCGTACCACTCTCTGACTTCCCAGCACAACGAGCGTTGGGGGGGGCGGTCGATTGTCACCATGACCGGTCGACCGCAACTAGCCTGTACCTGCTGCTGCTGTTGTTCTCCTTCTACTCGCTTCAACGCTTCGACCTCCGTGATTCATATTACCTTCTTTTAATCTGAACAACGAGTATACAAGACACAATCCTAACAAACTCCTTCTTGGATACATACGAGTGCTATCACATGATGTGTTACTCATCTCCAAACTCTAACAAATTTCACTTGCAACGAAAACGTAGAACAAAAGCTGCTTCTTCTAATTGAAACGATCTCTACCCAATCTCACCGAATCCAGTGCAGCCCATCAAAGGCCCACCTCCGTAGATGTACTCACGAAGTTGCCAAACTCCACACGTACCCCACCTACCTTTAAGCTTTCTCCACCTCTCGACGATATTCGAATATCGTGGTCTCGTCTCGATGAATCTAGTTGCGACAAACTAGCTGAGCTTGCAAGAATAACGGGAAAAGGAGCAACACTTGCGCAAGTATTTTGAATTTCCCAAAGCTTGTAGAGATTGTTTTGGCTTGGCCCAACCATTCTCATACCTTCAATCACCTTACGACGACCCTGAAAAACAGACAGAACTCCACCTCGAGCTGTGTACCTGCAGCCCCGTGCATCAAGAGTTTCCAAGAAAATCAGATTCCGTTTCAGCAGAGAAATATGCAAAACATCCCTTGAAGTAAACATGTGTAGATCTGGCATCTTCAACTCAACAGTCCCCTCACCCACTACTTCACAAATCTCTCCAATTTTCGTTGTCACACAACGCCCCGTAGTAGACTTATAAGTAAAAAATAACTTCCTCTTGGAGCAAATATGAGAAGAAATCCCTGAGTTAAGAAACCAACTAGAATCCACTTCTAAAGAATTTGAAACAAGAAGACACGAACCACCTGAATCAAAGGCACCGAAGGCACTAACTACATTAGCAACTGAACTCCCGCTCTTGGCGCTCTCTTAATTCTGCAATTTCCAACAGTCTTTCTTCATATGCCCTGGCCTCTTGCAATATCGACAACGGATCGAATCCTTTTGCAAAGCACTTTGTCTTCCTCTCGAAGGACCATCCACTGCTAGACAACTTGTAGGAATAGACGATACAGATTTATGGGTCTCCTTCCAAAGTTGATTTTCCTTCAATGCTTTGATTACACCATCTACCAAAATAATCTCCTTGGCAGATCTACCGTGTAGCATGGTCGTGATCAAATGCTCGTACGAATCCGGCAGTGAATATATCAGGTTGAAAGCTTTATCTTCCTCACACACAACTGTGTTAATTGCCTTAAGTTCAGATAATACATTATTGAACTCTATAATGTGGTCTTGGAGATCGGTACCTTCCTTCATAGATAAACGGAATAACTTCCTCTTTCAATGCATCCGATCTAATAATGACGAACCAGAGTAGTCAGTTATGAGTCTTTCCCACAGACTCATCGCGTCAGTTTCTTCAAGAAATCTGCACTTGACCTCGTCCGCCAAGAATAGTCAGATTAGACTTATGGCTCTTTCATGAATATCTTCCCAAACGTCATCCTTCATATCAGTTGGCTTTTCCTTCTTCTTTACTGCTGACTGCAACCGTTCTTGAACAAGAACATCATACATGTCAATCTTCCAAAGATTGAAATTGATCTTACCATCAAACTGCTTGATCTTCAAAATACTATGGCATGTCATCTTAACCAAAGAACTCGGCAACTTGAAGCTCTGATACCAGTTGTTGGGATTGGGGTGTTAACAAACGCCCTATAGTCGCAGCGGAACTAATTAGAGCAATGAGGAAGTCGAAGTAGATGAGGCGAATAAATTGAGCAAGCAAGAAGATCCACCAAACTAACACAAACACAACAATGATGACTTATCCCGGTTAGCTTTTGCTTAATTTGGAGAGAAATATAGGGAGATCTAATATTCAACTAGAAGAGATTACAATGAGTTACTGATTCACTTGACACAAGAAATTAAACTCACCCACCAAGAACTATCTCTCGCTGGAGCCTCTCTTTGCAATGGAGAAAAGAATCTATGAAGTACTCTCTCTTATATTGGAGGAGTTTACAATATATATAGAAGAATAGAGAAAAACCTGAAAAACCCGAAAAAGAAGTAACTGAATAGGATCCGCACGATCTAACTTGGAGTTGAAGATTGGGCTGAACCGACCTAACAAATCGAGGCCCAAAAACGAATCAGCGCCGCGGGTGGTCGACCGTCCAACAAGACCGATCGACCGTACCACTTTCTGACTTCCCAGTACAACGGGCGGTCGAGGGGTGCGGTCGATTGTCACCATGACCGGTCGACCGCAACTAGCTTGTACCTGCTGCTGCTGCTGTTCTCCTTCTACTCGTTTCGACGCTTCGACCTCCGTGCTTCATATTACATTCTTTTAATCTGAACAACGAGTATACAAGACACAATCCTAACAGTCATTTGCTATTTTGCCATATTTTAACAAAATCGCTACAGAGCGTTCTCATATTTGAGAAACGAATTGTCGATTCTCAAATTATAGGAGACAAAACATGTTGTTCCGTTCCTTTGTTTTTTTTTATTATATGGGATCAGACAAAACAAGTTGTTTCATGTGACCTTTTTTTTTAATGATCGGACAGTACATGTTGTACCGTTTGAACAAAAAAAAAAATTTTTAAAAAAATCGAAAAAACGTCAAACAAAATATGTTGACCCGTTTGAAGCCAAAAATGGCTTGGACGAAACAACATGTCCCGTCTAGCAAAGTTCTTCGGTTAAGAGTGAGAGTTAGATAGATTAATGTATTAATTAGTAGATTAGTATATATTTTAATATTTAATTTATTTAATTTAATTATTTTAATATCTAATCAATAGTTAATGAACTTGAACATTATGTAAAAAAAAATTAAAATTAAAAGGACGAAAGAAGATGTTCTGTCCGAGCTAATTTTTTTATATTTCTTTCTCAAATTATAGGAAACCACGACTGCAGCAAATTGCTTTTTTGCTATTTGCTATTTTGCCATATTCTCATATTTAAGAAACACCACTGTGGATGCTCTTAAGAGCCAAGTATTGTTAATTTATATTTTGATGAAGGCAAAAACAAGAATCAGTGGGCCCTAACCATTTTCCCATACATATCCCCTCTTTCATCTAGAGAAAGATATTAAAAAAACACGTTCACCCCTAACAAATAAATTAATATCATATATACCATTCGCTAATGAATATTATCATGTTTGTCACTAACAATCTGAGATTCATCTCAAGTTGACACGCAGTTAAAACTCTGCTAACAATTATAGTGTTTCCTTGTATCAGATTCGATTATAGGGTGGTGGTGCATGGATGCTTTCAATTTTGACCATTTGCTGTAAAAAAAAATCTAATTGTTTTATCATATTCTTCTCTAGCAATTACCTATTTTTACCAGCAACCCAACCCCACTATATTTCTGCAGCCCAATCACCACCTCCAGCCAGACCCACATCCCCAGAAAATATCCAAACTTCAAAGCCACATTATCAACTTCATCCGTAAACCTCAAATCTCTATCTCAATCCCAACTATCTTCCAAAAATAAGGAATATAAATGGTTAATGCTTATATTGTTAATGACAAATATGATAATATTTATTTGTGAAGGTATATACAATATTAGCTTATCTCTACTACTATAATGGGAGCAGGCCTTAGTATAATTTGTCCATCTACCAATCCGTGCAATGCATGTACAATTAAAATCCCCAATATAACCCATGAAATCCGTACACTACACGTTTAAATCTATTTCCCACTCCAGATCTCTCAAAATCCAATCGCCTCATCTCTCTCTCTCTCTCTCTCTCGCCTCATCTCTCTCTCTCTCTCTCTCTCTCTCTCTCTCTCTCTCTCTCTCTCCCGATAATTTCCGATCCTTCTTTTTATCTCCCTCTTCGTCTCGATTCTCATCTCTCATCACTCGCACCGCCGCCGCTGCCCTAACCCTAATCTCTATCAACTCCTATGTCACAGCTCAACCCTATCCCTAATCTCAATTAGCTCCTCTCTCGCTCGCGTGAACCCCAACCCTAGCTTCGATTTATTGATTTAAGGTATTTTTTGCTCCTTTTGTTTTAATTTCAGTAAATTTTGTTTCTATTGCAAGTTTAACCTATTAGTAGTATGGCTATTATCTTTTGGGGTTTTCGTATTTAGATAAAATAATTGTAGAGTTATTGGAAATAAGATTAGGGGTGATGATTATTGTGTATGAATTTACATTGTTGCTGTAAACAGTGAGGAATGAATGCGAACAATATGGTTATACACGAATTGATTGTTGGTTTTGTGAAAGATTCAAGTAATAATTGACTTCGAAGGGGATGTAGATGTTGGAAGGTAACTTCTATTATTTGGAAATATGTAGAGTTGAATTCAGAAGAATGAAATGGAAAAGATAAACAATTTATATTGAACTTTTTAGCTCATCTATCTATCTATCTATCTTCTATCTATATATAATGGGAGAGCGGGAATTGTAAGGTTGTAAATCTATTATTAAAATGTGCTCACACATGCAAATCAAAGTTTTTACTATAATTTTTTTTAATTAGTACGTGCATCGAACGTGCATATTACTAGTTTATTAAGGGGCACGTGCATAACTCTAGAACTACAATACGGCAATGTATATCTAATAAGAACTAGCTATCGTAATCATTTAGTTGGGAATTGCATGTCCTACTGGGCAAAAAAATCTATAATAAAGAAAAATGAGCATTAAATTTTCTCAAAAACTTGTTTAGAGCATCCGCAGTCATGTGCTATTTATGCATAAAATGCATTTTATAGCAAACGACAAGATGCAGTCGTTTGCTATTTATGCATTTTATGCATAAATAGCTACAGTAGATTGCTATAAATGAGAGTGGATTTGAGAGAAATGCATAACATACACGACGCAAGTTCACTTTGCGTCCCACTAAAAAAATTATTTTTTAATTCTCTGACGCAACTTCACTTTGTGCCGCTCACCAAAAATATTTAATATAACGTAATTTAAAAACCAAACAAATTCCTCCATAGGGGGTGTAAAATGAACAGGATGGTCTGTCGTCCGTCCGAGTCCGGTTCGAGAAATGGTCCGACCGTGGACCGTCCGAAATGTTATACGAACCGAACTCGAACAAATTATTAGGTCTGATTCTTTACCGAGCTCGAGCCAGACATAAGTCCATCCGAGTATTATTACGGTCCGATGCTTTATCGAACAGAATCCGCACTATAAAAATTTTGTCTGACCTACACCGAGCCGGACATAAGCCCGTCCGAGTAGAATTTCCGTCCGAGCTTGAACATATAGTTGTCCGATCCTGTCCGATCCGATTTATAGCCCTATTCCTCCACCCCCCCTTGGACGCAACTTGACTTTGCGTCCCGAAGGAGAATATTTTTTTAATTTGTCAACTAAAAATTGATTTTAAATATTAAAAAATTCAAAAAAAAAAATTGAAAAACCGTGGGACACAACTTCACTTTGCGTCTGTCATTTTTTTGAATTTTTTTCTTCCGACGCAACTTTACTTTGCGTCTAACATTAAAAAATTAATTAAATAATTCGTTTCGCCCTTCCGACGCAACTTCACTTTGTGTCTAGTATTTTTTTTATCTTAAATTTCTATAAAATAGCATTGGACGACTGCAGCAAATGCTAGAAATGCTATATGTAAATATGCATTTTGCCATCTTTTGACAATCACGAACGTGGATGCTCTTATGTATCATCTGTCAAAATTTCTAGGGAATCATACTTCTCCATCACATTTCATCCAAATAGTTGCGATTGGACTGAATTACAAAACTTGCTACAGTTGTAACTTAATTGTAACAAGTTCATTTATTGGCATAGAAAGAAACACCCCTTAGAACATCCGCTGTCATTTTCTAAAAACCCAAAAAATAGCGATTGAGTTGGAAAATATTCCCACTGTCATTTGCTAAAAACCTAATTTTTAGAATAGTAGTGAATAGTACCTCGCTAAACTTAGAATTGGCAATGAAGAAATGCTAAATGTATAAGACGGATGAAAACCATCCGTTTGAGAAATTAAATTGGATGGACGGAATCGGACGCTCCGTCTGTCGTTAAATTTGAAAAAAAAAAATTTGAGAGACGGATGAAGTTCCTCCAGGCTCGTCTCCCTTATTTTCTAATTTCTAAGTAAATAAATTAAGTTACCTTTTGTTTAGAATTTTTTTAAAATTACTCATTTACCCCTAAAGTTATATATCCATCAAGAGTTTTGACTTCTGGGCAAATATGTAATTTATTATTTCCATTAAAAAAAATAAAAAAACAAAAACAGCTGGTCTGGTATGGGTTTATTTCGTAGCGGAAAAAAAACGGAAAGAAGATCCCCCGTTTGGGATAATTCAAATTTTAAAAATATATTTAATTTTGCAAACAGAGAATCAAGCTCCGTCCAATCGTTAAAAAAAAATTTAAATTAGCATTAAACGGAAGAACAAGATCCGTCCTGTTAATTTGTTTTTGGATTTTTAACAACACGATAGCAGCGCTCCTATATCATTGCTAAATCCTAATTGCTAAATATAAAAAACTTAGAAAAAACGATAGTGGATACTCTTTAAAAGACCGAAAAAGCGAACGAGAAAATTTTGTAAAAATCTAAGATTCAAATCTCTACTACTATAATGGGAGAAGACCTCAGTGTAATTTGTCCATCTACCAATCCGTACAGCGCACGTGTATAACTACTGTAAATAAAGTTTTAGATCAAATCACGTCTACTCTAAATTTTTATTTTTAAGAAAAACTATATTTATTAGGACGTGCATCGTACGTATAAACTACTAGTAGTGCAATAGTTCAAAATCTAGAGGGTCTGAAGTACATAAAAGATGGCGAGCGATTAGGATGGAGGTCCAATCATGCCAAGAGCCGACCTAAAAACCCCGACAACTCAACGCAACAACACCAAACAGGGAAACCTGCCGGCTATTCTCCCGCACCCATGCGCACTGCCACGTGTCACCTCCTCCTATCCCCTTAGACCTTACGTCCCCCTGGTCAAACCCCTTCCCGCCCTTCCATGCACTCATTCCAACCTCACCCAAAACGACACCCACTCACTCCCATAACCCTAACCCTAATCCAAACCCTAGTTTTCCAGTCAAACACCCAACCACATTTTTTACCTAGATACCCTCATTTAAATACTATTTTAATATCAGTAATAGTTACTGTCTATATATAACATATCTCATCTCATGTCTCTTATCTTTCCATCTTTTCCAGCAAAATAATAAAATAATATTTTTCATCTTCTTCTTCTTCCTCCTCCTTCGTCTCATGGGTGGTTCGTGCTTGGAGCTGACCATGGCCGTACCTGGTCTGAGCTCCCCTTCTGCTTCTGGTTCTGGTAATGGTTCTAATAGCTATACTTTTTTCCAAGTTCTCGGGTCTGTTTCGTTATTCTCTTATTAATAAAACACGGTGTTTAATCTCACCTCTTTTTTTTCTAAGTTTTTGAGGGATTTCTTTTGTAATATTGAATTGTAGAGGGGGGTGGATACAACAATCTGAGGGAGCTGGATATAAATCTTCCGGCATCGGAGGACGTGGATGAAGTTGAGAGTGACAGCAGCAACCAGAGGGGGAAGAAGCTTCGACTCACAAAGGAGCAGGCTAAGTTGTTAGAAGAGAGTTTCAGGCAGAATCATACTCTGAAACCTGTAAGTATCAACCAACTTTTTGCAGAAAAGTTATTTTGTTTTGTATTTGATTTGTAATTATGGAATTGTGAGGGGGGGTTTTATGTGAAATTGTAGAAGGATAAGGAGGCGTTGGCTTCGAGGCTGAGGCTGAAGCCGCGGCAGGTGGAGGTGTGGTTTCAAAATCGCAGAGCCAGGTCCGTTGACTTTTGCTCTTGCTGTACTTCATTAATTCATTAATTAATTAATTTGCATAGATCTTTTTCAGTATTTATATTTTAGTATTCCTTAATTTATCCTTGATATAAACATCCCCAAAGAAAGATTAATTTATTAGGATTGCACGAATCTCAAAGCGCGCAACCCGGATTCGACCTAGACTGTGGTAGCAATCCGTAGAGGTTAGTCACCAAGCAAACTCCATTTGTAACCAAACAAACTAGTAATTTATACATGCGATGCACGTTTTAATAATTTCAAAAAATAAAAATAGAAACTCTGACGTAGGGAGGATTTGAACCGGAAATCTCCTTTATATTAGTTATGTACGTGCATCACACATGTTGGTAGAATGACAAAATGTCACTAAGGCCTTCTCCCATTATAATATTAGAGATTAGAGATACGCGTATTGTAATCCAACAAATATGTGCAATGCACATGTATAACTAATATAAAGGAAGTCTTAGTCTCGATGATAGACAACGTCGATTTTTTTTAAAACATATATATTTATAAAGATGTGTATTGCACGTGTAAATTACTAGTTATAACTAGAAAGTTGAGACAGTAGAGTTGTGAGACTATGAGCATGTGGTTTGTGTGCAAAAGGACGGCACATATATTACATTAGTTTTTCATCCATCTGTTCTACTCAAATGAAGAAAGAACAGACATGTGTAATGCATATATATGCTAATTATCTAGATTAAAATGTGTGAAATTTCGAGTGCAGGACAAAGCTGAAGCATACTGAGATGGAGTGTGAGTACCTGAAACGGTGCTTCGGATCGCTGTCTGAGGAGAACCGGAGGCTGCAGCGCGAGGTGGAGGAGCTGCGTGCCATGCGGGTTGCCCCACCTACCGTCCTGTCCCCTCAGACCCGTTTGCCGATGCCTGCGTCTGCGCTGACAATGTGCCCACGATGCCAGCGTGTCACTGCAGCTGCAACCGGCCCCTCTCAGCCTCGTGGACGGCCTGCTTTCCACCCTCAACAGCCTTCAGCTGCCTACTAAAATGATCCTGCAAAAGTATTTGTGTACAAGAGAAGAAATGAAAAGTTAGGATGGAATTAATTTCCTGCTCTCTGTAGACATTGTGTTTTGGATGACTGTGTGTTGGGTTCTATTCCTGCACTTTAGAATTAAAAACTGATCGTTTACATTTCATCCTCGGATTCATCTTGCAGATGTGTAGGTTGTATATCTAATTCTAGAAGTTCATTGCAGTTAGTTACTACTACTAGTTACATGCATGAATGTACTAGTAGAGATGTGTAGGTTGTATATCTAATTCTAGAAGTTCATTGCAGTTAGTTACTACTACTAGTTACATGCATGAATGTACCGTTACTACTAGTAATGGTCTTTATCTGTAATATGTAACTAACTTGTGGAGACTTATCATTTATAACCAAAGAAGGTTGTGTAAAGGCGATCAGCGCTATTGTGTCTGAAACCAATTTGTGCATGTAAAACAGTTTTGCCTTCTCAAGCATAGGTATTTAGTTGACATCTGAAATCAGTGTAACTACTACTAGTTACATGCATGAATGTACCGCTACTAGTAACGATCTTTATCTGTAATCTGTAACTAACTTGTGGAGACGAATCATTTATAACCAAAGAAGGTTGTGTAAAGGCGATCAGCGCTATTGTGTCTGAAACCAATTTGTGCATGTAAAACACAGTTTTGCCTTCTCATCAAGCATAGGTATTTAGTTGACACCTGAAATCGGTAAAAGAAAACGCGGGCAAGTAAAAACTTTATTTATACTGAGCCCCAATGGAGTGGATGTGAAAGGGTAGCGATAATAGTATAAAGAAACAGTCAAAGATACAGAATCCACAAGGAAATAAACCCCTAAAACAAGTGTTCCTTATCTTAAATACACAATCCACAATCAAATTATAGGGTTACAGTGAAAATGCAAAGAGTCTTCTCTCCTACTAAAGAAAAGAAATAAAAAAGAAGAGATTGATTACTCTGAGCCACCCCTGTGTGCAACTGTGCCTGGAGTAACAACTGCAAGGACGACAAAACCTCCAAGAATTGCAATTAAAATGCCCAATATATTAACCAAAAAGGACTCTGATGAGTAACGAGTGATCACATTGTTGACCTGAAGAAAAGTAGCCTTCTCTAAAATGCCCGTGGTTGCGGTAACAACAGCCAAAGCATATATGTATATTCCGAAAAAGACGTGCCAAGGGAGTAAAGAAGCTCGGGAACCCCTCGTGCCACCAGGATACCAAAAGGTCGCGAAACCAGTTCCCCACTTTACAAAATAACAGTATGACAATTAGCAAAGAAATTGCTTCTTCTTCTTTTTTTTAAAACTGTCTCTTAACTTTTATAAATCAAGAGTTTGTAGTGTGAAGGAATGTGGGAATAATACCTGAATGCCAAAAAAGAAAAGGCATGCTAATCCTAGCCATGAGTGGAGGCTGTAGAAGTTGTCGATCCCCTTGTCATTGTGAAATTTAATTGCAGCCCAAACACCGATTAGGCCCAAACATAAGGCAACAAACTGTATTGCCAGATGCACAGATTTTTTGAAACTTTTGGTTCCACCCAGTGTCTTGTATGCTAGCATGGCTGCAGTAAGAGATGAAACACTACGGTTATATAATCCACAATTAAAGGAAACTGCTTTAGATGAAGATGAGTTGATATAAATTTCTGAATTTTTATTAAGGGAAATTTTTATGAGGTGATGCAATGTAGGAAGTAAGTTTACCTTCACCATTAAGAAGTACAAATCCAATCACCATAAGCACAGGATGGACCTGTAAAATTAAAATATCCAACGAGCTTAGCTATCCTTTTTCCACTAATATAAAGCATACAAGAGTGTCAAACAGGAAGGGACAAAGTAACCATGCTTACTAAATGAAAGTTGGAGAATGAGCAGAATTATTCAAACTTCCAACTTCCGATGTAGTCAAACAGTATTCACAAACCTCCCATAAGCAAATATAACCAGGAAAATTTGAGTTGCACAGCCAAATATATTTTATCCATAAGTAGGTGATTTATCATAAATCCAGATAAGGATTTGTTTGTGGATTGTACGATGGGGCCGTTCCACGCTCACTCTAAAATATAGGTAATGCATTCCTCTCAATATGGTGTGGATTGATCTTGTGCCTCTCGTCCATATGCTGTGAGGACTCACGTTCATACGCTCTCTCTAACATATAGGTAGTGCATTCCTCTCATTCTGAAATCTGCTTCCTTTTAAAGGTACAATTTATGGATATAGCCACAAGAAAATAGTGAGAGCAAGTGCTTCAGATGTTACAAACTTTCAGCATTCCTGGCTGTGAGGATATGCTACTCATATGTTTTTCAATTTGTTCAGCTGGGAAAATGATTCATTTCCTCAGTCCATCACGTATACACAGATCTATCTCCCTTCTACGGCAAATTAATAGTTGCAAATAGACTGAGTGTTGAGGCTTTTGACTTTCTAATAAAACAACATAGACTAGAAAGACCATAATTGGCGATAAGAGATAGCAAGTCTTCGTGCATATTTGGTCATGTACAATTTTCCAAACTTTCTAATATTCAACATTGGAGACTGGATTATACATATGACAGCAACTTGGCGGTTCATTACTTACACACAGATGTAAAGAGACTATCGTATTCTACTCCAAGGAAAAAGAACAGAAAACAAACTGATTTTATGATCTCTTTCCCATGTTAACTGTTTTTTTGCCAATATTCAGGTTTACCGATATCATGCACATCTATTGACAGCAACATTCATGATCGGATCCATGATTTTCTCTGCCCATCTATTGACTTAAGGTGACCAACACTATTTACTAAAATAATTTTACAGCCATAGCAATATCTATGATGAGAATCATGATTTTTGGAGGTCCTCTACTGACTTTCAGTATGACCCTTGTAGAATTGGAAGGAGCAGATCGATAGAATTGGTAAAACAGGATTCGCTTTCTAGTATTAGAACTTCAATGAGACCATTATATATTTGGCAAGGACGTATATGGTACATCATATGGCATCACATAGTTTTATGAAATAATATAAATACAGATGGCATAACACACACACAATCTCATGAATGCATATTTGCAATGTTTTCTTCCAGATAGTACATGGTGACAACGTGGCATGATGGCCAAAGTGTTCCACGGACCTACAGGGGATGGCAACCTTTCCTAGTACACTGAATACAATTAATGGTGCATCAACAAGTTCAAACAAAACCAGTTGCAAGTGTTGTTGACGCATAGCATAGCATTAAAGCCTTTACGCAGTGGACACGAGGTCCGGGGTTCAATCAGTGTATTTGGAAGTAGACATAGAGTAGTGGAACTTTGAGTAATATATATACATATGTATGTGTGTGCAGAAATAGAAATTAGACTATAAATAAATTGCTTGATTGCTAAATATAAGAGTTATAATCAAATTAAACTCCATAAATTTAGGAGAGTTTGAAAGAAAAGAAAATTTGATGGATTAATGAATAAAGGTGATCATTTTGAAGATATGACGAAGAAAAAGAAAAACATATATGGATCACTTGTTTACGAGATCCGGATCACAAATCCATCATAAATCGGATTGGGAGATCCGGATCATTGTTTGGAAGGGGGGTGGGCGAACTCGGGAACATGGTTACGGCCTATTCTCTTGTGCATGTGATACAAAGAAAACATATACACCAATAAACACACTCATCATATATTGTTGATCATCATATATTGTTGATAGTAGCTCACAAAACCTACTTGATGAATAAGAAAAATATGTCAAAGATTTACATTTGGCTTCATAATAGCGCCTGCCCATAACCGAAGTTGAAAGACAGAAAAATACGCAAAGCTAACTTCAAAATATAAAGAGATCAAACGAATCAAAACACTGTTACAAAGCTCAAGGAGAAACATCAACGTCGAGAAAAATACGCAAAGCTAACTTCAAAATATAAAGAGATCAAACGAATCAAAACACTGTTACAAAACTCAAGGAGAAACATCAACGTCGAATTACCTATCAAACCTTTCAAATCAAACATCATAATAAAGATCGACTCATTGAGAGCTCCACTTAGCTGTGCATGAACTAATTGTGCAACGTGTTTCCATAACTCCATGTAGCTCCACTTAACTGGTTATCTTTCTTTACCAAAGTATACTGCATAGAAGACCCTCAATCACCCAACTACCTTAAACTCCATATCTTCTTCCAAGTCCCTCCAACTCACTACATGTAAGTATAATTTACAAATGAATTTGAAATCTGAATCCGCTTAGCACTACAAACAATATTTCCATATATACTACAACAACAACAAAGCCTTCATCCCAAATTTTTGGGGTCGGCTACATGGATCCTTCTCCAATCAACTCTATTGAGGGTCACGTCCTTCGTCAAATTAACATTTTTCCACTACTTGCTAATAGCTTCAACCCAAGTTCGTTAATGTCTACACCTAGTCTTCTTTGCTCCCATCCAATCAATTTTCGTAACTGGGCAGTTACCAATCTTAGTTCTGCAAGTCCAAACCACCTCAATCACTTCTCCCACATTTTTTATTTTTAATTGGGGCAAGCTCTATTCTCTTAAGTATGCAATCATTTGCAAGTGTTAGTGTGGTCTATGGTATGCGAAGACCTCTTCGCTGGTGAGCAAGAAATCCGGAGTTTGACTTCCTCTTGCACCAAAAATCCCCAGTTAATATGTATACGGAGTAGAGTATGGGAGTGTGTGGCTACAACCTTGTTTCCAAAAAAAAAAACACAATCATTCCCATATATACTTCCACAAAATTGCTAAACCAAATTGACCCAACCATTAGATTTGTGTGTTATTTCCTAAAACTTCACGGTGACTCCCCTCATGAATCTCAAACTCCCCTTCAACTCCACCATGTAACAAACATTGACCAAAAGATGTCACCTTTCTGACCTTTTCCAAATCCAATCAACACTCTACCAAATACCGAATTACCCAATTCAACCAACACTCTGCTCAAACACTCGACCAAGAAACAAAAATCCTCATGTGCATGTATTCCTACTCATTTGAAATCAATATCATAAATAACAAAAATAATTTCAAAAAAAAATCTCCGTAACTCACCCTATTTTCTTAATGCTAATCAAATTTTACCAAAATCAATACAAACTAAGTGAATCGGAAGCAAAAGAGAAGAGATTGAGAGAAAGAGGGTTTACGTTAAAGATGAGATCTTTATTGTCGGAGGTGAGGGACATGCCCCCTCTGAAGCGTAGGGCCCACGTCAGGACCAGAGCGGCGACGGCGACACCGATGAGGCGGATCAACGGCACGATCGGGAATCGGACCACCGGAATCGCCGCCATTATTGATTGCTAGTTTTTTGAGGTCAAAGAAGAAGAAAGTGAAGAGTAGAGCAAATAGCAAAGGATCTTGAATAGTTTGAATTTTTTTAAAAAAAATATCTTTTTTGGAATTTGGGCCGATAACTGCTTACTATTTGTTATGTGGGCCGGTGGGCCAGGCCGGGTTCGGGAGGGTAGGTGTGTAAATTATGTGAAAATGGAGGTCAAGTTGGTTCAACTCCAAATTCGCATTATAATTGAGTTTTTTTGTGCATAGATTACTAGCATTGGTATAAATACCCAAAACCCGGATTCGACCCAAACCCGCCCCGAACCCAGCATTAGACCGGAACCGACCCAGCCTATCGGGTCTGGGTCCTAAAATGGAACCTGTTGTACTTTCGGGTCCGGGTCCGCTCAAAAGAGACCCAACCCGAACCCGTCAAAAATACCCAAAAAATTAACATAAAAATAAATATTCTATCCTCATCTCTTCCCTCCTTACTCCTTAATTCTAAATTTTCCTCTTCCAAACTCAAAACTCATGCATTTTTCTTCTCTCCTTTATTTTAAATCCTCCACTTGCCTTCTCCGCTCGCCGCTCACACTCCCGCTCCTACCCGAACGAGTAGGAATATAGGACCCGAACCCAGAACCGGACCGGTCCTCACGGGTCCGGATCCAATTTTTGGACCCGTAAGGGACCGGGTCCAAGTCCGGGCAGTGAAGGACCCGACCCGATACCAATGCTATAGATTACTCACAAAATTTTAATTTGTGGCTCACTTATATAAAATGATTATTTATGTATACACCACTAATAAAGTGTGAACACAACCTAAAAATAGTACAAGAAAAAAATTCGTTTTTTTTAACACTTTCATTGTTTTGATCATTATACCCTAATTCATTCCTCATTATCAAATCCAACAATTACTTTTCTTTTCTTCTATAATGAAAGTCTAATTCTCAACCATTTCTTTTTCATCTCCCTAAATCTCTAATCCTTCCCTCAATAATTTCATAATAAAAAGAGAGAAAACTAATTGTTAAGGATACTAAGGAAGAAGATATAGTAGTATAATAGTCAAAATAAAGTAATGATGCTTAAAACAATAAATAATATTTTTGTTTGGATGGAAAATAATCGAGTGAGACTATTTTTTTAATTAAAAAAATTAATAAACGATTTCCAAAGCACTTGATATTGGCACTTGATATTTCAAGCAAGGCTACAACATAAGAAAACTGGGGCTGTTAAGATATCAAACAAAAACAGTCAATTTAAATAACCTATTCCAAACCTCCATAAGTCACAGACAAATTTCCCTTCTACAGCTGGAGTCTGAACCTGTATCCTATTACAATACAAAACATAAAAGTTCTGATTTACATTTCATCTAACCCCTGCATTTACCCAGAAAGAAATGTAAATATACTGAAGCCTTTATAACCTAAAATGGGATGGTTTTATGAGAGATGAGGCAGACACAACCCCCCCATTTATTCCAAATTGAAAAGTTAAGCTCTGGCCAACTCAAAACACTCCATATAGGAGGACCATTCCAATTTTCAAAAGTAAAACTACTAAAATGGCCGGTATGGCCCCGCTTGGCCTCTCCCTCTCCCACCATATCCATATCCTCTGCCGCCATAGTAGGAACCCCGAGCTCGCCCACCACGGTACCCAAAACCACGACCGCCGCCCCGACCACCACGGTGCCCGTTCCTCGTGAAATCACCAAAAGTCTGCATTCAACACAAAGCACACATGTTAGGCAGGCTGCAGTCTTTCTTTGTGTTGCCTGCCAAGAAAAATATTTTTTAAGAGTGGTTGTACCTCGGTATCTATCTTCAATTGCTCAGAGAATCTCATTCGTCGATTCCCTGGTTCTCGATCAAGGGTGTTGGAGGATAACGAATCAAAGAAGTCGTCCTTCACGTAGACCGGCTTCATTGGGTTGAATGCAAGGGCATATCAGTAAACATGTATCTATGAACTGAATAAACTTGACTCTCTATTAGTTGTATACCTTCTTATCAGATTTTGAAAGCTCGTTGCCATCTTCATCAAACGATTCATCTTCTTCATCATCATCTTCATCCTCATCTCCTAATTGGGATTTGTTCTTGCCAAGATGGCCCCACACTTCGTCCTTATTGAATTTCTCATTCATTGCAGTGAAATCAAAATCTTCATCAAACTTGGTTACAGGATGTTGATACTGAAAAGCAAAGCAAAAGAACAGTTTCTGAGTTAGTGCATCGCATCAGAAATTACATGATATAAATTGATATAAGAAAAACAAAGAGATATCAGCAAAATAGCATAGACATTCCTATTATTGAGGTATATGTTGATAGCTATGTGGAAATCCTTTGCAACTTAGGCGGCATAAATATCTGACTAAGTACTAGACTAAGGAAACCAAAACATATATATTATCAGCATTTTATTATTCTTCTACATGCACTCTTCTTAGAAGTTACTTCTGAAATCTGCTGATATTGAACCAACATTTCAAACAAATAACACGAATTTCGTTCAAATTTAAGGTTAAGCAACATAGTAAATATCAGGAGAACACACATTTTAAAAAGAAAGACAAGGTAAATACAGCATAATCTTTAAGCAAAAGAAAGAAAGAAAAGAGGAAAAAATGTCATACCATATTCCCTCTTCCTCTTCCTCTTCCTCTTCCTCTTCCACGCCCTCTAACGTGATGTGTATGTAAAACACTTCCATTTGGCTGGGAAAAACAATCAACAAATAAGTCCAACTGTAGAAAAATATAATTAAACAGTAATTTATCCGCACATTACATGTGAAATTTAAAGATTTATGTAAGGGGTTGTTTGGATTTGCAAAACAATTCGGGGGAAAGGTTGCAAAAATACAAATTTGGTTAAATTTGCGGTTGCCCCCACCCAGATAATACCTTTGGCAATTGCCAATTTCTTTTGCAAATCTGATGTGGGCAGCCACATCATACATAGTAAAAAACAAGATAAAGGCAAAGAAGTCCAGATCGATTCTTGCCCAACTCAATATGATGGATGAAGAAGCAACTTGCCAAAATGGTAAAATCCATCCACATGAAAACGACAATTATGTGTTTATGCATGCGTCTGACACAGGGGCGGATCCAGGATTGAAATGTGAGGGGGGCTGAAATTTTTTTTTGCACAAGGTAACATGCAAAAGATATATAAAGTTGTTATAAATACTAGAGAAGTAAAGTTGTTATAGATACTAGATAGAATAGAGTTGAGCTTGGGCCCAAAAAAATAAATAGAAGGCTCAAATATATATGGGGTGGGCTTTAAAATATATTTGGGGTGGGCTTTAAAAAATTTTTGGGGGGGGCTGAAGCATAAATTCCACACTAATATACCCAAAAAAAAAAAATACAACTAAGTGTCAGATGTTGGGGGGGGCTGTAGCATACCCTAGCCCCCCCCCCCCCCCCCCCCCCCGTATCCGCCCCTGGTCTGACAGTATGTGCAAATACATAGAAATACTATATTATTTGTACATGCAATGCTCGAGAAAATATATTCAAAAAATAACGTCCGAAGAGAACATTTGAATGGCAAGTCTGAAACTGCACATAGTTCTTCAACATTAAATATGGCAAGTGTGGAATTGCACATACATCAAAGCATCTAGGCTTCACATGCAAGCGTGAGTTTGCTTCACACAGACAGGCGTGCACGAAGGTTTCATGAAGTCAACCCTTAAGGTATACGAAACCTACACGCTTCTAACTATGTGAAACTTTACACTTGACATAATCAATGTCCTCTTGAAACATTGTTTTTCATATACAATATATACACAATTCTTTTAACGAAGTAATCACTTCATATTTCATTCAAAAATAATATTATAATATAGTTCATAATTTAATGTCATTTATTAATTTCATGTCAGCAAGAGGTTGGGAGTTCGAATCCTCCTTGCATCATTTCCTTTTATGGGGGGAAATGCATGTGTGGCTACGGCCTTGTTCAAAAACAATAATTAATAAAAATAATAATATAAAATAAAGTAAAATAAATTGACAAGTATCATTTGGATGAGATCATCAAGAGGAACATATAACAGCTAATGCCTGATTATAATAATATCATCTTCTTTTGACTATGCCTAGCAAGTCCCAAGACATTAAGGAGACAGATTTTTAGTGCATTACATTCAGGATTTTGCAAATGAAACATGGATGGGAAGTCAGAAAAGATAAAAACAAAATATGACCCTAAAAAAAATTATTAGGCAAAGAACTAACACCATATGACTGGCTACATAGGTAAACAAATTTATGAAGATAAATATAAGTAATACAAACGTACCTTCTGATAAGTAGGTGTAGGCAATGGTAGGATTGGCTCCCTGGTTTCTGTTAAGGGCAGCACTGGTGCCTCAGGTAATGATGGTTTAATTTTAGCTTCTTGTGGTTTAGCCTCTACCACTTTAGTGCTCGACTCCGGTGGTGGGGAGGAAGAAACAACAGAAAGGGAAGGCTGCAACAACTGGTCAGGAGTCACCAGAGGTCCTGATGTAACAACTTGGTTTGAATTTGAGAGGCCAACAGTGGATGGTGCAGAGTAAGACATAGTTTGATAATTCAAATTGGGAACACTACTAAAAGAAGGCTCTGAATTGGAAACCGGTTGTGGAGCAAATGATGGATTAGCAGTTGATGTTTCAAGTTGGTTTGAACTAGAGGAGCCAACAATGGAGGGAGTAGACTGAGGAATGGTTTGATAACTCACATTCAGAGTAGGAACCAACCTAGGGTTGTTATTAACAGTAGCAGGTACATTATGCGACAAAGATGTTACAGACTCCAAACTAGAAGTTAGCTTTGGCATGAATGGAGGATTAGCTGGCATGTGACTCGGCAATGCTTCAGGAAGTAATGTACTAACTTGAGGAGGAGCCAGTGTCGACGGAAGGGAAGATGCAGAAGTAGCACTCAAGGTACTACCAAAAGTTGGAAATAAAGGAGACGGAAACTCAGGCAAGTTTTGATTTTGCAGAGGGTGCTGCATGGATTGAGGAATAGCAACTCCAGGCGGTGGGCGTACAAAAGGAGGTGCATAGTATCCTTGCCAGTACATAGGCATAGGGGGTTGCAGTGTCAGCGTATTGCCATTTGCAGTTGGCTGATAAAGTGGCAAGTTCCCTTGAAACGGCGTCCTTGGAAGTCCCACTTGAGCTGAGTTGGAGCTAAGTTCAGGAACAGTTCCACTTGCGGCAGATGGAAAGCTTGGAAAATTTCCACTTGCAGCAGAAGGGAAGCTTGGAACAGTTGCACTAGCGGCAGATGGGAAGCTTGGAACAGTTCCACTTGCAGCAGATGGAAAGCTCGTCGCTGAAGATGGTGGACGGGAATAGTGTGACTGTAAAGAGATTCAATTTGTTATTTAAGCAATAATTCAAGTTGAAGTTCCATCAATGAGAATCTTAAATTGTTACCTGAATAATGGCAGGATCATTGTGAATAGGAGCAGGCGGTGAGGACTTAACATGCAAGTCCTGAAAACAATGCAGACAATAATCAGAAATCAAGAATATGCAATTTCTGAATCTTCACTTCCAAAAAGGCAAACCATATGTGAGATCAGGATTCCAACACTAAGCCAAAAAAAAGACCCCCCTACTGGAATCTTCGGAAAAAAAAAGTGACAAATCTTCTTCATTGTTTTGCAAGGAAAGTCAACATTTCAGTCCTAACTTGTACTTTTGGTTTGAATTTTAGTAAGAACCAAAAAATAATTAATATAAATTGCATTACAGAATTTTCATACGTGATGATATCAATAGTCCCATTGCACACAAAAAGAAGACTTAGTGAAACTTAAATACCTATAAATCATTGTGTAATTCAATTAAATAAAATAAAAACAAAATTAAAATTTTCAACAAATTCCATGTAACTGAGATCAAAATATAATTCAAACAAATTAATGGCTACAACAATTAATATTATGTAGTGTATGGTCATAAGAAGACCCGTTTGATAAACAAGGCAAAAAGTATGCCACAACATTCAGTTTCCTGAAATGACTATTTGGATGGTAATACAACTATAAACTTTAAATATCACTCTACTTGAGCATTGCCCCACACCCAAATAAGTAAATTTTAAGTAAACAGTCTAGAAGACATAGACTCGTACTCCCTTCCTGGTACTTGGAATCTTTACTATTGTTCATATGGTGCCTAAATCATATATACCAGTTTGAAAGTAATTTCAGGTCAGTAAACTGTCAGGAACCAAACAATGGATAATGAATAAAGAAGGAATACACAACTTTCCAGGAATTTCTTCATGTTTTTTTCTTATGGACTATTTGGATAGTAATACAACTATAAACTTTAAATATCACTCTACTTGAGCATTGCCCCACACCCAAATAAGTAAATTTTAAGAAAACAGTCTAGAAGACATAGACTCGTACTCCCTTCCTGGTACTTGGAATCTTTACTATTGTTCATATGGTGCCTAAATCATATATACCAGTTTGAAATTAATTTCAGATCAGTAAACTGTCAGGAACCAAACAATGAATAATGAATAAAGAAGGAATACACAACTTTCCAGGAATTTCTCCATGTTTTTTTTTCTTATGGATGTCTCCTTAAATCAGAAATACGTGGAAACAGAATACAATAAGATTAAAAAGTGTATAGAAGACCAATTAGATTGAGAGACACTAATTAAATGCATTCTTAATTCAAATATCAAAATTATAAAATTACAATTAGCACAGAAAGGTAGTGGACACCATCAAAATTAGAAGAGCAAGAACTCCATATTATAACTTACTTGTGACTGAAGTGTTTGAGTGTAGCGTAGTCATAATTGTAAGGACTCCATGATTTAAGAAAGAGAGCTAAGTTGATTAATTTGAATATGGTTCAGTCAATATAACTTCGCAACTTTAGACTTTTATTTAGTAATTGTGTCCATTAAATGGATTTTATAATGTTGTGACGGCAAAAATGTTTGGAATGACCCATGCCAAGAACAGCTGGAAAGAGATTTATGACCATTTTTGTGGCATAGAAGGAAGGGAAAGAAAGAAGTTATTAAATTTGACTGGAAACACTAGTTGGATTTCAGACCCATGGATCATGTGACAGAAGGAAGAAAAGAAAAGAAAATCAAACTATAAGAATAGAAAATTACTTGATTTGTGATCTAATCATCCCATCAGGACGTCTATTAATAAACACTCCATGTCTCGAATAGTTGGCTTCTGATGAATGAAGACATTAGCTTTCTTTTGCATTGTCAATCCATTTCTTTACCTATAAACTTTTTAGTTTTTCGCATTAGCCAATTCCAACCAATAATATAATTATATTGTACTCTGTGATATACCACTTAATCGTCCAACTAGTAGTGTACACTCAAAACATCAACGTACTAAGAGCCAAAGAGTTATGTTAAATTGGAGCTATGAGAAATCCAAGTGTATTACAAGCTATCACTTAAACTATGTGATATTGTACAGTGCAAGTTATCACCAATCCGAGGCTTAAATTCGTCAAACAATGGGATTGCAAAAGTCAGCAATAACACCATAAGTATACAACTGAACTCACAGAAGGGTCGAATTCTCATGTTAAAAAATAAGAATTGCAAAAAAAAAGATGTCTAGATGAATGTTACGCTTACTAGCAAGACCTTCGCACCAGGCCTAAAAAGCAAAGACACAATAGGAATAGAACCTTGTTGTAGTAACAAGACATAGTTATAAGGAAAAAAGACTCCAAAAAACTGGCAAACAGAAAATAGATATGAACTGGGAATTATAGAGCTAAGAATTGGAAATAGAACACATGCAACATTCTAGTCGGAATGAATGGGTCCAATTAGCATGTTGAGAAAGTATACGCTTCCACTCCATGATGCATCAGTTCCTTTCGGCCAAACATTTTTTTGGAAAGTTCACAAATTGCAACAGTTTACTGTTCACATACCTTGATATCGCTTCCTCGGAAAAGTATGTATTCATAGATCTTCTCACTGGCAGGAATTTGTGGGCCATCCTTCTTTCGGCCTTCAGTTCCAAAAGATCGCACTACCAAGAAAAAAAATAACAAGTTTGAACTAACAATTAATTGCAAGAAACCATAATAATACATAAAATACTGCAAGAAGAGAAGGCATATTCATAAATGGTCACATGAGTAGTCTGCACACAATCAAAATCAAAGACAGATATTGTATGTGAAGTATAAAGCAAAGCAACTTCAAGAATTGATGAGTTTTTCTAAACAGATGTCTTGAGTTACTTTAGGATATAAATCCCGCACATGTGGTCAGCCTACTATAATCTTTCTGTAGGAGGTATACCAGAATACTACCTATCCGACGACACCTAGAGGTTTGCGTCCAAAACTTAAGAATAAACAATTCAGTTTCTCGTTTAGTATCCATTACAAATCTAAATTTAAGACAGTTAAGAAACGTAATCAGCTCTGTCATCTAAAATGTTAGTAACTTGATTGCAATAACATACTAAACTCAGGATCCACGAATATTAAGCAACATCCACGTCATATGCAAAAAGAAACGGAACAATTCCTTGCTATGAAGGCGAAATCAAAAACAAAAACAGAACTATCAAACACACACATCTTGACTTTCATGTGATAACTTTCATGATAATATTATGAATAATACACAGAATAACATGATGGGTAAAATTACAGTTAAATACCTTGATATTTTTAGTTTTCACCCAAATAACCTCATATGTAAAACTTTCCAGCTGCATCGTGTTACTCTTCTATAATGTTAGCGAAACTTCGACACATCGTAAGTAAATTATTCTATATATAAAAGAAAAAAAGGGGCCTCATAGTCACATGAGACAATTTCCCCATATAGAGTGTTCATAGTTAATTGGTAGGATCCCCCATAGACGATCCGCACAGTTACTTTGAATTCTACATCATAATACATCTACAAAATATCAAGTAGAATGGATATCTTTATCCAAACTTTTGCAAAAGAAATAGTTTTTCCGTGGTATCAAGTCTCAGCCGATCCAGAGCTGCATTGACCAAATTGGTTCGGAAATTTGCCTAACGACACTCCATATATGTTGGATATTACCGAGAAATGCCGGCCTATACCCGACATCGAGACCGAGTTTGTTACCATGAGTTTTTCAATAATATAACAAATTGGCACCACATAATACTTCAGTGAGAAGTCACCAAACCACTTAATTTTTGTGTACATATGCTCTTCCAACATTAAAAACCCAATAAACATTCCAGTCATCCATTTAAAGAAGTCTACTACACTAATACATTTTCTCTATACGAGGAAAATTTCATCCTGCTTTTACAAGTCTCCTATTTCTCAAAATTTCTATTTAAAGATAAGCGGAATCAAGATTGGCAGAAAGTACTAACATTATAATTTTTCCCTTCTAAACATCTTCATCTATTTATAAAAAATAATTCACATAAATTATTACCAACATTATAAAGACAAATAGTACCTAAAAAGAACACTAACCTAAAAATCGAAAAACAACCAACATCCGTAAATTATTCAATATACAAATGTGAAAAAGGAACCTCATACTTACATGATGTAATTTCCTCATATAGTGTGTATAATTACTTGGTCCATGTGGAATTCCCCATGGGCGATCCAAGCCGTTCATTTTTATTTTTATGTCGTAAAATGTATACCTACAAAATATCAAGTGGTTTGGAGATCTTCAATCATGGATTAATTGGTTGTAAAATGAACGGTTTTCCCAAGGTATCAACTATCAAGTCTCAGATAATACAGATATGCATTGACCGAGCTGGATTAGAAATTTGCCTACCAATCCTCCCGAGATGTCGGATATTACCGAGAAAGTGAAGCTGATACCCTACATGGGGACCAATATTTGACACCATGGGTATTTCAATCAAATAAAAAATTGGCACCACCAAATATTTCAGTGACAAATCTCCAAACCACTTAATTTTTTGCACACATGCATCTTATGACATTTGAAACATAATGAACAATACAAATCGCCCATATAAAAAGTCCCATCATATGAACACAACTACTCCAAATGAGTAAAATTTCTTCCTACAAGTATAAGGCTCCTTTTCCTCAAAATAACTATATAAAGACATAATACGAGTAAAAGAACAACAAAAGTACAATCATTAGAATTCTTTCCCCTCTCACCATCTTTATCTATTTATAACAAATAATTCACCGAAATCATTTCTAAAAACCCTAACCTAATATTCACAGAACAATCAACATCTCAATTTATCAACGAAATTCACCAAGATCCCAACTTTAACTCAAAACAACCCAAAAATTCAAACAAAATTCACAGATCCAAACCCTAACTTCCCCCGATTCTCACCGTTTCTCAATCCGATGCTCGATTCAAGAGTATTGATGTTGTAAAGAACGCCCTCGTACCGAATCTCGCACTTCGAGGTCAGACCGATCAGACTCCCGATGTACGAGTCGCCGGTCGCCGCCGTCGACGGCGCCGATCTCGATGAACTCGCCGCCGCCTCGGCCGCCGCCATTGATTGACGAAGCGCAAATCTCAAAGCAGAGAGAGAAACCCTAACTCGAATAGCCCCCTTCGATTGTTTGATTGATTGTTCGAAAGCTGCCGCTATTTCGATCTGGATATTTTTTTGTCGTTCTTTTTTTCTGGGTAGAACTTGGAAGTGATTAGATATTTATAGTTTATTCGGGGAATATTTATTAATAACCCCTTGAGTTTTCTAAATATTGGGTTTTGGTGGGTATTGGACTCAATCATTGAGCACCTTGGATTATAGAAGATTTGTGATTAAGTCCTTTGAAGCATGGCTTTGATGGGGTTGGTTTGTGTTTTAAGGGGGGAGTTGTAGTTGTACGTTTTGATAATTTAAATTGAAGGGTGATATCGAGTTGGTAAGTTTCGCCATCGATTACATGCTTACAAACACGTGTAATACATGTTCAAACTAAATTCAACAAATACATACATTTATATAAAAACAAATCCGTGCATATCTAATATAAAGGATGTTTCAAGTTCAAAGTCAGCCTACGCTGAAGTTCTTATTTTTGAAAATATAAATTTATTAAGACGTGCATCGCACGTGTAAATTACTAGTTAGCTGAAAAAGGAAATTTTATTTTCCCATTGATCAAGTGGATTACAGACGAGCCAGTGCATAATGTAACCTCCATGGAGGTGATCGGGATCTTATTTTGGATCACGAGGGTCAAGCATAGCTTAAAGAAAATGACCATTTAGTGTCAACAACAATTTATATAAAAAAAAATACGGAGCATGTCACGTCTATGTACTCCCCCTTTTTTTTTGGTACAATTAAAGTCTACCATTATACACGAGCATACAACAACAACAACAACAACCAACAATGCATTTTTTCCAACTAGTTGGTGTCGGCTACGTGAATCCTGATTTTCCATTCTGCTCGGTTTTTATGGTTACAAGCTATTATATATTTTCTCATCGTTTCCACCCAAATTAGCTTACGACTTCCTCTACCCCTAACTTTACCCTCATCAAATCACTATTTCTAACGAATGTACTACTAGGTCTACGTGTGATATGTCCAAAATCACCCAAGACGATTCTCTCTTAGCTTATATTGGATTGGATATACTTTTAGTATGTCCCGTTTATGCTCATTTCTAATTCTATCATTCATTATTATACCACACATCCATTTGAGCATCATCATTTCCGGTACACTTATTTTTTGGACATGTTATTTTTTTGTTGCCCAACACTCTACTCCATATATCATTGTTGGTCTAATAGTCGTCCTATAAAATTTTACCTTCAACTTGAAAGGTATACGTTTGTCACACAAAATATCACTGACATTTCTCCACTTAAGTCACCCTGCTTGGATCTTATGCATAACATATTCACATATCTCCCCATCTCTTTGTATAATCGAGCCTAAATATCGGAAATGATCTCTCTTAGGTATCTCTTGATCTTCAAGCTTCACTACTTCCTCGGTTCTGTTTCGAATATCACTAAATTTATAATCCGTAACTCGGTTTTAGTTGTGCTTATCCTAAAGCCTCTAGCTTCCAAAGTGTATATCCACAATTCTAATTTAATATTGACTCCCGCTCTAGTCTCGTCCACTAGGGCGGCGTCATCGGCAAAAAACATACACCAAAGCAGCTCATCATATATTACTCGCGTTAATTCATCCATAACCAAAGTAAAAAGGTAAGCGTTTAAAAGACAAACATTGCTGTAAACCTACTGTAATAGGAAAATCATTGGTCTCTCTTGTGATTGTTTTAATTGTGGTCGTTGATCCTTTATACATATTTTTAATTATCTCAATATTTTTTTATATAATCATAATTAGAATCTTGTCATGTTTGTACTTGTTAGGAAGATGAAAAATCTAGGGGTCTTTTTTTTTTTTTTACCAAGATGACAAAAGGAGGGAAGTTCCAAAGGATTTGGATTCTTTTTTTAGAACTAAAATGTATTGACATATCAAAGGGCCTAGTCAATTATTTATTATTATTATTTTTTTATAGGTAAAAGGTGGAATAATGCTACCCTGTTTTATTAATAAGAATTTAATAAAGGGCAGAGTCAATTTTTACCAGATGCCCATGCAATGTAATGGACGATGAATGTCTAAGATTAGAAGCAACTTATAAATGAAGAAGTATTCATCAGTCGATTTATCTATAATCTCTAATCACTATTCTCTAATATTATAATGGAAGAGTTGGGATTGTCATTTGTCAACATACAAACTTGTGCGTTGCACATGTAACTCAAACTCTCCCATTAATTACAACAAAAACAAACTATTTTTTTTATAACCTATTTAAATCATGCAAAACAATTTTATAATATTGTTTTAGCACTAAACATACACATATATTGCATGTACATCTCAAATTCAACTTATAAATACGTGCATTGCACGTACAACTCTAAATATTTTCCCAAATTACATGTAACGCATGTCTGACTCCAAAACTATGTCGTATACATATCGCACATAAAAATCCTCCAACTCTTATTAAAGCACGTATCGCACATGAAAAATAGTCGTCTGATTTTTAACGTCAGTCTGGTTCAACTTGAAACACAACACTAATTGTCTAATGAGTAATGCTTCAGCCACTACCAATTTCACTACTATTCTCTTCACTACCTTAGATAGCATACTCCTATTGGAGAGTTTCCTCACCTACTCTATCTTTCCCTACCTATTGGAGTGTGCCACCCAAGGTAGCGAAGAGAAATGTAGTGAAATTGGTAGTGGATGTAGCATTACTCTTGTCTAATTGATTTTAGTTTACAATTTCCTCCCAAACAATTAACTTTGTGATAAGAACCCCTCTTCCAATTTTATTTGCAAATCAAACCCATCCCACCTATCAAAACTCCCACATAGCCCCACAGCAAATTTCAAAATTACAGACCCCCCCGTCTTCTAGGGTTTTACAAAGGGTTTTTCCCATTCGTAAAATCCAACCTAAAAAACTCACCATCAATGGCTTCCTCCATTTTCGCCTCCCTCTCCAAAAAGCTCCTCCCTCGTCGCCTCCCAAACCCTAATCCCGTCTTCTCCTCCCTTCGATTCTTCACCGAACCCGAACCCGAACCCGAATCCAAACCCGCATCCACGCCCTACCGGAGATCCCCCGACTTCACCCACCCCCTCCAAAACGGCCTCGACCCCGGCGTCTTCAAGGTAAACATGCCTACGTGCAATGCGCGTGGTTTTAATTTCCTCATCTATTCAATGTTTGATACAATTTATTTATTTATTTTTTGGGCGAATTTGTTAGAAAACACCCTTAAACTTCACCAATTTATTTGGTAAGAGCATCCACAGTCGTTTGCTTTTTTTGCCATTTTTGTGGACCGTAGCACACACAGTCGTTTGCTATTTTGCCATTTTTTTGGCAATTCGTCTACAGTAGAAAAGGAGAAATAGCATTCGAAATAGCAAAATGCATATTATAGCAGACGAAATATCGAAATATCATATTTCGTCTGGATTATTTAATTATATTTTTAATTGATCGGATGAAACATCATTAAATTTTTTTTAAAACCAAATAAATTAATTGGTTAAATGAATATAAGAGTGGGAATGAACATGATGTTTCGTCCCATGTCGTCCCAATCCAATTTTTTATTTTAAAAAAACAATTTTTAAAAATTAATTTTGTAAATTGTTTTTGCAAATTTTCAATTTGTTTTTGCAAATATTTTTTACAAACTATTTTTTAAAATTGTTTTTGCTATATTTTTTGTTGCAAAAAAAAAAAAAAAATCCTTAAAACCCTGACGAAAGTCCGGTTATTTTGAAAAAATTTTCTTCTTTGGGGTTTCGTCCCTTATTTTTTTATTTTTATTTTCTAAGTTTTCGCCAGCATAAATTATTTTTTATTTTTAACGAACTTATGCGTTTTTTTAACATTGGACGACTGCAGCGTTTCTTTGAAATGCATTGCGAAAATATGCATTTTGCCATTTTTTTCATTGAACGAGTGCGGATGCTCTAAAATACCATGATGCACATTTTGTTACCAAGAACTACCCTTTGGCATTGCTTTTGGTTGTGGAAGCTCTTTTAGGCTAAAACAAGTCTTCGACAAACTTAATTAAAAGTGTGTTCAATCAAAAATACTTTATGTAAAACTACTACTTTTCAGCTTTTTTCTCAAAGCACGCGTCCAGCTTTTGAAAAGTGCGTTTACTTATTAGGAAAATTTTGAAGTTAAATTAATTATTTGTAACAGTATTTTTGGTACAAACACTTTTCAACAAAATTACATTTCGTTCACAGCAATACCAACAGAGTATGAGGTTGTGGTAAATTAAGATACCTCCCATTTTATATTACTATCTTTTCATCTTGGAAACGCCAAAACTCTAAATTGGAGATGCTCCAGGGCAGTCATGGGTAAGAAAATGCGTATCATGGTATTTTACAATAAAAAGTAATGAACTTTAGGGTATTTTATGATAAATTAGTTTTTTTTTTTTTGGGACATAAAATATGTGTGACTAAAAGGCATTCTTTTAAAGGCAATATTGGTAGGGAAAGCGGGGCAAACGCCTGTACGAAAGCAGTTGAGGTTGGGGAAATCGGTGGTTTTGTTTGCGGTGGGGACAGGTGGGATAAGGAATAATAGGAGGATTTTGAAGAATGAGGATCCGAGGGAGTATGAGGAACGGTGTGCGGTGCAGTGGCATCGGGTTAGTGTGTATGGGGAGAGGCTGGGGGATCTTGCACTGAAGCATGTGAAGGCTGGGTGAGTTTGTATGGTTCTTAGAGTTAATGCCAAGTTTTAGTTTTGATATATGAAGCACAAACACTTCTATTTGGTAGCTTGACGTGATACTTGTTATTTTAGAGTAGTTTTTAAAATCTTCACTGTAGATGTGCGTCGCGGTACACTGTGTGTGTCAGTGTGACACGTCCGTGTCAGTGCTTCTTAGGTTTCTATTATGTTCAAGAAGCTATGAAGTGCTAAAATGTTGTATTATCTCATCTAAATCCGCTTTCATTTAAATGCGGTTGGGGATGGAGTACAAAGTACCTCGTAGATGCAATAGGATCGACTCTTGACTTCATGTTAACCTTCTCTTATTTAGTGTCAAAATTTTGGTTGAGGAAAATATGCCAAAATCCTAAATAAGAACTTGCCATACGCCAGATTCTCCAATTTTGCAATGTAATGTGAGAATAAGCAGAAAGATGATAGGATTACCATATTAAACTATACCACATAGATAAAGCAAGGAACCAAACAAATACGAAAAATGCTCTCAAATATATGTATGTTCTCCATATGGTTTGCTCTTGGTTCAAGATAAATTTGCTCGATATACCTTTTCACATGACTAATGAATAAAAGAAGTTTGAAGCAATGCAACATGGCTGAGTTTCATAGCTTTTTACCTACGGTTATTTTGTGATACTTAAATGCAAAATCCATTTCAACCATATACCTGCATAGGTTTCTTATTTTCGTTGGAAACTAGTCATATCACCTTCAAAAACTGTCGTGATGTTACCCACGAAAAGTATGGATTAGGTGTGCTACGTAATCTCTATTAACTTTGATGTTTTGACAAATGACTAAACGTATTTTCCAAGCAGGATGTGGCAGGGTGAACAATTTTCGCGGAGAGAATATATTTAGATTGGTTGATCATAGACTTTAGTAGTCAGATGTGTATAATAAGGAAAGTTTTAAACTATCTGATTTTTATGAAGACTAGAAAAGTAATCCGACTTTCTAAGGTTTTTAACCCTTCCTTCATTATTTGTGGTCTCCGCAACCTTGCTTATTTCCCTGGACTGGGGATTTTTCAGACAGAGAGAAGATAGCAAGTTTTGATATAATATCATACATTTCTGTGCACAAGAATTCTCATTGGAATCATGATGAGATTTGCTGAACTTGTTTACTTATATTTCTGGTGATTTCCTTTCAACAGATGGTGTAAACGTAGGAGTGGGTTATACCTAGTTTTATTCTTGGTGCTCCATGAGAAGTTAGTTTCCGTTATGCTATCCTTCATCGAAATTGGATTTCTGTCTCTTTTTTACTAATTTTATCTAGGACCTTGCTAACATACACACAATAGTTCCTTGCTAATTTCCCCCCCTTTTCTCCCTTTTTCTGCTGGTACAATCGGCTTAACATAGATCGATCTTCCCTTGCGAACAATGTTCTTTGCCTTTTGTTTTCTTGTTACTTTCAGTACCCTTTTTACATATAGTTGACTCCAACAGCTCATTTTGCGCGTTGAATGAATATTGTTTTTTTACTTTTCTGTATTACTTGTAGGTCTATACTATATCTTGAGGGGAGCTTGGAGACAAAAGTTTTCAACGATCCAGTATCCGGGCTTGTGAGGCGGATAAGAGAAATTGCTATTCGTGCGGATGGTATGCTCTCGCCCACCATTTTTTTGTTCATCTTCTAAATTTTAATGATAGTATTGCGCAATCAAATCACACCCAGCTCGCCCGTCTGCCAAACTCTTATCACTCAAATAATATATGGATATATCTATCACCCTGTATTTCTATCAGTTTGTGAACATGGTGATTGGTGATAAATCTGTTTGTTTAAGTTATCATCATGAATAAAACCTGACATTCTTTTGTGTGGTATTCTGGATCTGGACTCATTATACATGTAGCACAAGAACTAGACTGTATACCGTTTCGGTATACCACACAAAAGAATATATACCAGATGTTATTCTTAGGCCATCTCCAACCCATAACACCATTTTGGTGTAACTTTTACATCATAATGGTGTAAAAATCACATCAAACAGTAACTTTATCTCCAACCCATACCATCATTTCCCAAAACGGAATATTCTTTAAATATTCCTCTCTACCAACTTTTTATATAACTTTTACTATAATCCTTATTTCTTATTTATTTCATCAATTCATCACATACCAATTTTTATTACATATTGATCATATGATTAGTTTCATAATTATTCAAAAATTTAAACAAAATATCATATGAGTAAATTATATTTTATTATATATAATGAAAAAAAAATATTAGAAAATAAATGATCTAAAATGACAAATCTAAAACTACGAGACCAACGTAAAATATAGAACACTTTCAAAATAACTTACAAATTGTTAATATAGTAAAATTGGCAAAAACACAAACCTATAACTATGACAATATAACTATGACAATTGTGACCAAAACATACAATTATCTAAAACTATGAGACTTTTTCACAAAATGTACAATTAAAGAAAATAAATAAAATTTGGCGTTGATGAACAGTGCCGCACCAGAATTGGCGCAACACTGTTCGCCAACACCCAAAACGCCATTTTTGGCACCAAAAATGGCGCTCGATTGGAGCTCCATCCAGTGCCAAAAATGGCGTTTTGCACCAAAATAGCGCAGGGTTGGAGTTGGTCTTAAGCATAAGTCAACAAACACATGTGTCAATCAAATTCTTGTTATCATGTTTCGCAGACCGTGTACCATTCTCTTTCGTCAGGGAAGCATGAAAATTTTAGATTCATATTTTGGAAAGAAATTATATTTGAATTCTTTTTGAAATTTAGAAATGGTATCTACTTATTTCTAGAACTTCTGCCGTGTAGTCATCAAACCAGTTCTAAGAACTTCATTTGAACACAGGCCGGCTTATATTTCTTAACGATCCGATTGATTCTGAGCAATCGTTATCAGTATCAGAGCTCAAAGGTGTCGGCTATTACTAGAGCAAAGCCAGATGAAGACCTCACAAGAGTCATTGTAAAGTGTAGGATTGTGCATGACTATATTACTCCAAGAACTGAAGTCATCCCCAAAAGATAAAATATCAGCTTGCCAGTGAATTGTTCACAAAGATTTTCTCCAAATTTGTCTTTCTTGAGATCAAATGTGGAAATATTCGAGAAGATTGTTATTTTTTCGCTGAATGCTTGTAAGGAATGTTCCTGGTTTTAGGCAAAGATCGTCATCGGTCTCCATTCTTTTTATCTTTCCCTTGGTCTATTATCAGATTTATTATTACAAAATGAAACTTGACAATCGCTGAAAGGCAAGGGAGCGAGCTTCAATTTTTTTTTGTTCAGATTGCCATCTTTCTTTGTTCCAGACTGTAATGCCATTTTGGAATCAGGACTTGTAGAGGCACTTATTTTGGGAGCACTTGCTTATGTACTCCAGTTTGATATCGAAATCAAAGTCTTAACGAATACAGTTGTTCGGTTCCAACTCTCTCTACTACTATTTCTGATAATTAGCAGGTGCATTGCATATATATGACTCACTCATTGTCTTTCAAGAACGAGTTTTTTTCGAAAGTAAATTTAGAGCAGTGTCATTAATTGAAGAAATGGTTGCCAAAATCTGCAACTCACTTGACCGCGGGGAAAGTACAATTCAATCAAATTGCATATATGTCTCTATCTCTAGACTCCCAAACTATCGATACAAACTACAGGAACTAAAACCAAATGTATACAGAGTTACAGGTCACTGGGGCATCAATCTATATATTGGCTTCTTCACTACCCTGTGCAGTTTTCTAAGCACAGTACTTCCGAAAGGGCACCCTTCAAAAAAAAATTTGGGGTGGAGAAGAGAAAAGCTTTCTGATTAAAGGGCAGGGTGGTCTTCCACCTGGACAGATTAGGCACAAGAAGCAGCAGCAATTAGAGGAGATGGTAGGGCTAACGAAACACAAAAATACTATTAAAAAAAAGTACAATAAAGAAAAGGTGAGTAAAGATAACCTCGGCAACTGGAGTTGAGGGAGGATCCAGACTCAAGGAACAAGGAGAAGAATTTCTTTCTTTCTCCTGCTGGGTTAAAGCAGCAAGTGTTAATCTCCATCCGGGCAAGCGTTCACAATCCACGGGGGCAATCCACGGGCAAAAAGGCCTGTGCTGCCTGATTGGATCAAATTCGGTAACTTTATGTTGGGGTGGCTTCGAATTATCCCCTAAAAGCACCAAAATTCTTCAGCTTATGCAAAAGGACTTTTTAAATAAAGAATTAATACAAGGCGAACACCATCATGAAGGAATAATTATTAGAAGACAAGTTACGAGTGACTATACTATTAGCATACAATTTTTCATTGTTATGATGATACAATGATGATGAGCATGATAGTTATGATGAGAACGAAGGTGACAACAATGACCAAAATATACAAATGATACGGTTTATGGTAAGTATTTTGTTTGAGTGATTGACAACATTAACAAATTTGATGGAGAGGGTTTGTGTTGGGAAGTTCGCAGCCAGCATAAAACTACGTAGATCTATATTATTATAATACAGCTATATCTGCTATGGTTTATGGTCCAAAACATCCCCAATTAACAAACATAACAAAGAATGAGGAATCGAGGGTACTGAGGTGAGTGACTGGAAAAGCACTAAAAGACAATGCACAAGGGCATTACTAACAGAGCATATGTACTTCCAATTGATGATAAAATGGGGGAGAGCTATTGAGAAGATTTGGCCAGGTGGGAAGACTGATAAAATTGTAGTTCATGAGTGAAGAAAAGAGGTAACCCTAAACGGAGTTGGATTAAAGCAATTAACAGGATATGATTGGTGTACATTTAATAAAAGATAAAAGGAGGCAGACCTCAACGAAGTAAATTGGAAGAAATGGATTCATGTTGCAGACGTCAAACACTTTGGAATAAAGAATTTGTTATTGATATTCTTGTAGAGATTGATGACAAAGATAAAGAAAGGCTCTCAGAGAGCAAAATAAAAGTGACTGATGAAGTAATAGTAGTATTAAGTGTATAACTATTAGCTTATCATAAACTAATTTTTTAAAACAGCTTCAATAGATGCATCAAGAGAGAATCGAGATATTAGTACAACTGTCAGATCATGAGATTGGAACATAGATTTATAGTAAAAGATTGAATAACATTAATATCACCGAAGAGGAATGAAATCTGGTCTCATTAAAAATTTATAGTCAAAGTGAAAACAGAGCAAAATGCTTGGTTTATTAGCCAAGACTATATACTACGACAGACTAAATTTGATATCAATTGGTGAAATTTTACTTTTTGATAGTCTTAAGTTGTACCAACCAGTGGGTTGCGGGACAAGTAAATCTTCAATAGCGGAGGAAAAGAGAAATAAAGGGTTTAATATAATCAAAATACGCAAAATGAAAATGTAATAAAGAGCAGAATTGAAATCTGATAGGATGGAACAAAGCGACAAGTGGAAGGTGGATCATTAATTTGCTTTCAATTTTTTGCACAGAACTGGGAGATAAGAAATAATAGGTCTAACGAGTAATATAAACATAATTAAATAAGGTTTATAGATTGCACTTGAGAAACATGAACATGTATATTGTTCTAGTCTGGCAAAATTGAAAAAGGAGAAGAAAAAAGAAATCACATCCACAAGCTACCGTCACAATCTTGGACCTACCTACATTAAGAATAACAATTGCAGAAACAAATGGGATAAACATTTGAGGGTTAACTCGAAGATGTAAACTAGTAAATACCTTCTATAATATTCTAATTTATATCTTTCTAAATTTGCAAGATGTCGATAATGTCATTTTCCTCGAAGCATAATATAAATACAATTGGTAACAATTAAACAAAGTGATTGCAAGAGAGAGAGAGAGAGAGAGAAGGAAGAATCAACTCATACAACAAAGGTCCTCAGTGAACAATACCCTCTAACTTCAGAAAATGAGTGTCGATGAAATGATAATGATGAGATGGATGAGTGACAACATATTTAAAGATAAGAAACGGATGCATATGAAGAAGCTAGAGACAACTATAAGTGATACTAAATGAGGAGGAACTAGCTTAGTCTAGCAACATGGGGAAATGATTAGGTGTATGCAACAGAAACCAATAACTATTCTGATGGCACAAGGAACGAAAAACTCAGACTCAACAGACATGATCAAAGGCAGTTACGAAGGCAATGACAGTCATTAACTTGACAAGAAACATGATCCTCAGCAAAGAAGAAAAAGACCACATATCAACCTCAACAATTTGAGATAAGGGCTGTGTTCTGTTGTTGTCCTTGTCAAAAATCCACAGCAACATTAAGTCATGCCATCATGGATGGATCATATGTTTCAGTTCGAAGCCACAGTGATTCCCATTCAACCATTTTATCCAGAGTGAAAGGGAATGTGCAAGGGAATCTCGGATTCCCTCCTAGATTACCATGTTTGGTAAGTGGCAAGCATACTTTGGGAAGGAACGATGACGATGGATTCCCATGAGAATCAAAATTCTTTGTCCGGGAAGCATTCCCTGCTAAAACCACGAGATTTGAGGATTCCCATGGGTTTTCCATAATAAACAATAAAATACCCCCCCCCCCCCCAACCAAAAACAACAACAATGAAGGATTCCTGAGAATGCACTGTAATATACCGAAAGCGGCAATGAAACATTCCGGGAATCTTCATTCCCATCCTCACATTCCCAAGAATCCTCCGATATGCGCACTAAACCCCAATATTGATTTGAATTGAAGGGAAAGCATTGACAACAGTGCATGAAGTGTACCTAGAGCTGCGTGAAAACAGTTTTTTAAGTAATAGCTATATTGTCTGGTGCATATCTTACCTGTTTTTTAGCATATGCATGCATTCATACATGACCATATAGAAATATACTTAAGTGACTGATCTTAATTGAAGAACGAGAATGGAGATTATTTCAGCTCATTTTCCATTATTATATTTATGGGCCAACAGAAGCCTAAGCAGCATTTCAAGAAACAGCCTTGAAAAGAAATCAGAACAATATGCAACCCAAAAAATCTACTAGAAGCACTATCGACTTTGATATGAATATCAACGTGGATGGAGCAACAACTGTTGACTGACCCATTGAATATAAAGTGAGGCCTCATATTGACCAGAAAAATTGTTAAATTGGAATGCAATCAGTTATGATAATCTGCTATAGAGTAAATGAAATTTCCAACGGCTATTCCATTCTCGTCCCTGTTAGTCTAGAAAAGTTTGTATGGTTGGTTGCAGAATGCTGAATAATTCTCAGTACTACACAACTAATGACCCACACCTTCCTTCCAAATTGTCTGAGAATTTATGGCGAACTTCTACATGGTAAAATTTTTTGATGATACAATCACATTTCTAAGAACTGACCTCATACTGAAAACTGGCCATAAGATTTAGTCCATGGAGTGCCTTCTTATTTATAGTTACACTGTATAACTGATCCGATTTTGATAGGAAAATCTCAGAAACTGGGTACTTAATGAATGGACTCAATTTCTATAAAAATAAATCATAAGAAAACATCCTAATAACCAATGGAATGCTTTTTGTTTATCCTCAATAAAATTTAACGGATGACATCTCTCAACGGTTCTAGAAATATTGAGTAAACAATGATTAAATTTTGAATAACATGGCATATCCACTTTCAATATAGAAAAATTTGAAAGTTTATGCTTTACCTTTGGAGATAAGATCAATACTGTTTTCACTTTTGAAACTAAAGTGATTTGCTTTAACTTAAAGGAGTTGTACTTCGTAATACCAAAAATTAGCTTCTTACTTACTGCTCCCTCTACCTATGTGAAAACTGACTTACAGAAACCAGCTTACAAGTAATTTAAATAGCCTAAAGGCTAAAAAGAAAATATGGAAAATTACCATGGTGTTCAACAGCGATACGTAAATATAATGGATGGAAAAGAACATACAAATGAATTCATATAAATATCTTACCTGAACCAAAGGCAGTTTCCCCTTTCCTGTTGACCGGAGCTATGAACTTCTTATCTTGATTTGCCTTTGCATTCTGAAGATCCTCAAAATCTCTATCACTTTTATCTGTCTCTACACTATTGTTTACTGATAAACTTGCATGGATAGCAGAACTAGATGCTACATTGGAGGGGTCATCAAGATTATCTTTAGAGGTTTCGCCAGGAGCTGTTGAGTCTTTTACTGGTGAATCATTTTTCTGTGACTTGTTTTCACATTCATCACTGATGACTACTCCAGTATTTGAAGTCGTACATATGTTTTCCCCAGATTCGACATTGTTGTGGGTCATACTTTCGATATGAAGAACATTTTCTTCATCTCCTTCAGAATTTGGGTGAGAGTTTGGGTGACTTCTGCTTGAATGCTCATCCACTTTGTCAATGATATCTACAGAATCTAAAATGTCGCTTCTTCCACCACAAGACACCCCACTTCTTTTCTCTCCAATCACAGTATTATTTATCACATCATCTCTTTCAGAAATACAGGATACACTTTCATTTCGTTTGCGCTTCAATGATCCTGCACCCTCTGAAGAAATATCTAAACCACCATAAGTATCCTGTTGCTGATGAAATTGCTCTGTATGTAATTGAGGGTTCACAGGGTTCGCACTGAAACTTTCAGGTGAAAGATAATCTGTGACACCAGAACTAGAAGTGAATTCAGCCCTCAGATGCCGGCTCACTATGGGGAGAGAAACAACTGGTCTAAAACTTTGTTTAGTTGGTGGAGGTCCACCAGCAATTGTCAAGCTTAATCCAGAATGTCTCTCTTTAGAAATTGAACCAATACCTTTATAATCTTTGCTGGAACTCCCATCTTTTGGAGCTTCACTAGTGGCTGGCTCATTTTGTTGAAAACTGGGTTCTTGGACAAAGGTAAAATCTTCTAAAGGAAGTTGTACAGTTGCAAAGGCCCATAATCCTACACAGGCTCCACATAATTTACAGTCCAAGACGACAGATGCAGGATCATACTGATGTTCACTAAGTGAATTGAGGTTGTTGTTAATCCCTTCAACCTCGATGTTGCCACTTGTGAGGATAATGGGGCTATCTTTTTGTACACCTGGGATCACCTCTGAAGATTTAGATAGTTGCTCTTCATTGTCAACAAAATAGGGAAGCAACCGAGGTTCCCATCCACAGAGACTAATTATTTTTAGTGCCTGCATGTTATCATAAGGAATTAGGGTCGTCATAAAGGTAAAAAGTGTGCATTTTATACTACTGACACTTTTATGAAACAGTATTGGTACGAAGATATGACCTTTATCTTAAACAAATGAACACATAACCCTAAGTACAGGTAGCAGGAAGAATACACAACCAATAGTACAAGAGCATCTAACAGCTGGAGGAAAATTGACATTGCGCCAGTGGAATTTAAAAAAAAATGAAATTAACTGAAATTTATATCTATATAATAAAACACAAAGATCTCCTTCAATTCTCCCAAAATCAAAGGCCCAGATCTAACCTCATAAAACACATTCCCCCCCCCCCTCCCCCCCCCCCCCCCCAAATTTAAAATACCTCTCTCTCTCTCTCTCTCTCGTTCTCTCCCTCTCTTCCAAAATCCATTATTTATTTATTCCCTATAAAAAAGCCCCTTCGAATCATCTTCCCCCTTCATCACTCTCTCTCTCCAATGGCCACCGAGTCGCCGTTCCGATCACCGGCCTCCCACCTCGAAAACCTCTCCCCCTCCTGCTCCCCCTCTCCCGCTTCCATCGTCAGCTGGTCCGCCCGCGCCGCCGCCACCGAGTCCCACCCACCACTTCCCTCCATCGACACCAAAGGCGGCCCTGCCATCGCCGCCACATCAGGACGGAGAATCTCGATCCGTAGCCTCCATCGTCTGTCGAAACCGAGACGCTACAACCCTAAAAAAGGCGGCGATCGTAAGTAGGGTTTCGTCTGTGATTCTCTGCTTGATATCGGTTTCAGTTATGGCGGCGGACAAGAACAAGGGTTGGACTCTCGATTCACTATAATGAGTAGTTTCTGTGTTCTTGATTTGTAAATTAGGTTTCTTTAAAGGGGGTTTATCGCAAAATTGTAAATTGTTCTTTTTAATAACTTTTTTTAGGTATTGTTCGAGTGTGAATGTAATTGGATTTGTGTACGCTGGATTCCAAGCTTTTGCGGAGATGCATCATATGGTTTATGAGAGGCATATAATTGAGAGGCCGATGGGGTATTATTTCGACTTTGCCATGGATCAGGTCAGATGCTTTGCAGTTGTGATTATTGTTAATGATCGTTGGAAATAATGTCCACTGTTTGTTAGGTACAATAGATTATCATGTTTCATCATTGACAAAAGTGTCGTGGTCATATAATTGTGAAATGACCAGCTGATGTTCATTAAATCCTCATAGGTTGTGGTTGGATAGGTAATTTGCTATAGTGGAATTGAAGTGATGCTGAAATTTTAATTGAAGTTAAAGAAATTGTGATTAACATGAATATGTTTTACTGTTTACATGGCTTTTCAGAAAACGTGTCGTAGGCACGTATCCACGGGCAAACCTAGTGTGTGTGTGTGTGTGTGTGTGTGTGTGTGTATGTTCTATCTCAGTCGAGCATATGTAGGAGGTGAAGTCTGAGATGGAGCAAATCAAATTTTTTATCAAGAATGATCATGAGTATATTTGCAGATAAAGATTGGCTTGTTGCTTATTTCTATAACTTACGATGTCAAATTTACAACAAACAAGAAAATACTCTGTTAAATAAACATTCCGAACCTGGAAATACATTACAGTAGTATCACTTTCTGCTGCATCCACTTCCTTGCGTCTAGAATTGTATGTAAGCCTAAGACCATTATCCAAGGTAACAGATGGTTTAGATGACTCTGATAAGAATTGTTCTAGCTGGGGGGTCCTCATGTAATGAATAGCAGAGGATGAAATAACTGGCAGGGCAGTCAGCCGAAGAAGTAAAGCTGAGCGCTCTTTGTAACCATCAACTAGAGCTGGAGGAAGCATAGGTGGGAAAAATGCTAATGCTTCATCACATGCATTGTCGATCCATGGGCATAGAAGCTTATGACCATTATCCAGCTTTAAGCTGAACACCGCAGCAGCCTTTTCAACTGAATGTAGACAACATCAAAAGGATTGTTCAGTCACTAAATAAACATAAGATGTACCAGAATGATAACAATAATTTACAGCTACAAAGAACATCCTCAGAAAAGATTTAAAAACTGTTTCTTTAAATTAAGTCACAATAAAGGCAGCATGGATAATATATTGTTGGAGCGGTAGGTGTGACTAGATAACATGGTATCAAGTATGGACAGAGACCATAAAGATACCCCCGAGTCCTCCCAATTATTGGAATATCTTATATGATTTATGTTAAAAAACTCGAAATTCGCTCATAGAAGTTAAACTAGGAAAGAAAACAAACAAAAAAACCCTGATACTAGGTAACCAGAGACCCAGATGATAAAACCTATCTTTAGGGGCTATCACCTATGAGTGAATAGTAGTTACAACATGATAGAGAGAGACGGCATGAATGAGTACGCACAATACAAAACGCTTTAAGTACATAAATGATATAAATATTTTTCTAAGTTAATTCTTTAAAGCTTAAAGCTGGTATACTTCAATAGAATTAGTTTTTGAAATTCATATTTTATAGTATACTCTTATTATTTTATTATAATGAACATGAAAATGAAAATAAACACACACGATAATAGTATTCCTTATTTCCTTGTCTACGTCAACAAAACTAGAAATTGAATGTACGCTTTAAGACCTAAATATCTTAGCTATTTTTGAATATTTTAATTAATTTTTAAACATTATGGAAGCCGGTACCCCAAAACCCACAAACTGAATCCTTAGAGCATCTGTAGTCGTTTGTTAAATATGCAAAATGCATATTTTTGCAAAAAATGCGCTGCAATCGTTTGCTAAATATGCATATTTTGCATATTTTGCGACAGTAGATTGCTATAAATGAGAGAGGATATGAGAATTATGCATAATTTAAACGACGCTACTTCGAGTTGCGTCGCTCTAAAAAAAATATTAATTTAATCGTCTGACACAACTTCTCCTTGCGTCCCTCCCAAAAAAAAATCGTACATAAAAAAATTGCAAAACCCCATGGACGCAACTTCAAGTTGCGTCCCTCACTTCCCTCTTTGTCGGACGCAACTTCAAGTTGCGTCCCTCAATTTGTTTTTTTTCCTCTTCCGACTATCAATTAAAAAATAATTAAATTCCTCCGACGCAACTTCAAGTTCTGTATGATCATAGATTTTTATTATTTTAAATTAAATTGGTAAAAAATAGCATTCGACGACTGCAGCAAATGGCCAAATGCTATATGCATTTATGCATTTATGCATTTTTTAAACAATGACGACTGTGGATGCTCTTACACCTGATATTTCTGAGAATGCAGAAGTTGAAATCAATTTTAGAAAGCTGATGCCAAGTTTCCAAGCAATGGAAAAAGAAGAAGAAAAAGAAGTAGGAACATTTCGGAGTATACCCATAATGTAATTTGGTAACATTTTCATGGCCACAGAACTGCAATTATATGTCATACATAAAGCACATAAGTGTTATAGACCGTTGTCCTGAATATAAAGTAAAACATCAGTGTACCTTGCTGCAAAGACCAAGAGGATGGAGTAGAAAACAAAATGCGAGCTCCACATGCCTCACAAGATATAACATCCATCTCTACATTAATCCAACCTCTCCTCGCACAGTTGACGGCATTGACAACCTGATTAGAGTATAACAAACACTTACAATTTGTTTCATAAATTACGGAATAGTTACGGGGAAACAAATGGAGGGTACAGGCAGAGAAAAGTTGTTCACATATAACAGCAAGATAGGCAGTTTCAGTTATTGTATACATGTCACAAACACATAAAAATAAATAAATTAATCAATGAAAGACATCAAATACAAGAAAGATATTCAAGATTCTTTCTCATTCAACAGTTTAGTTTTACCCTGGTCAAGAAAGAGAATGTGTGGTCAGCATCTCATACAGCGCAAGTGCAAATACACGTTTTTATCAAACTAAACTCTAGGATTGGCTACATATATTTTCTTCGTTTAGATTTTTAAGGACCATGTATTTTGTTAACTGCAGATATCATATCCATTCTTGCTTACTTAATATTGCACAGGACACCAATGCAATATGTAGCTTCCTTTGAAAACTTTAGGTATATTCCCCAAGAATTTGTTATAGCAATAGGGCAGCCTGTATGAGTGGGAGGAGAAAGCAGAATATTGGTGCACTCAAATAAAAATGAAAAAAGTTTCCAAAAAATATCAAAAGAAAAGAACAAAAAACAGAAACAAACAAGATTGATTATATCAAATAATCCGAGTTATGAACCTAATAATAAGAGAAATTGGAAAATTAAGCCCAATTCTCATTGAAATTGACATTAAGCAAATAGTTTTATCTATCTTAAAGCACATATATAGTTCCAAATTCCACCTAAAGAGATGCACAAACTCTAACTAGCACAGCCGAGTCCATGAATTCTGATTGTTAATCTAGAGATAGAATTAGAAGTTGATTTAAATTCAAACCTTTTTGTCCTGCTGATGCTTATCAAGGATTATCCATCCCAGACAAGAAACTTTTAATGTCATCATCTCAAACTAGGAGCACAAACTGTGTCAAGATCAAACTAGTTTACAGGCAAAGGAGTCCTGATATTGTTCATATGAGACACTATATAAGACAATTTAACAAAATAGTATAAAGCCAGGTTTATTCTAAGATCTATTTTTTAAATAAAAAATACCTTACTATCAGCCAAAATGCAAGGAAAAATCTCAAGTAGCTAAACTAGATACTTCACATAATTTTTTCCCATCACTCCCTTAGCTCCAGAGACCTAAATTATTCACTGAAATTTCTTAGTAGTTTAATCTCCAAATTCCAGGTTCCAAATACATCTTTCATTCAGAACTCGAACAATCCCACAATTTTAAGAAACAAGAAAAAATCATCACCTTGTATTAAACCTAGCTATTGAGAGGAAGATAATTTAAAGATTAGCTTCCATTGTCAAATGAGATATGCTCTGAGAATCCCTAGTTGTACCCATTTGTTTAATTGATGTGTTCAATTCCTGCTTGGAATCCAATTGGCGCAAATTATTGTGGTATGTACAATAAAAAAAAGATAGTTAATCTTAACAATATTTGATTAGGTAATGATACATACTAAGAACTTCCAAAAAATTCAAGAAACCTAACATAAGCTGTTCGAGAGCTCAAGCAATCACACAATTTCAACAAACAAGAAAGATACCATACCCTTCTATTAAATCTAGCTATTAATGAGGAATATGATACAAAAAAAGGCAATAAGTAGATACATAAGATCGAGTGTATTCATCAAACCCAAAAAGCAGACAATGAAAGAGCAGCCTGTCGTTGAGAAAGGAGCGACAGGGCTAACAACTCTAAGAGGCGATCGAAGTGAGTGGTTATAGAAAGAACAAGTTCCAAATCACGGTCGATTCCTTTTTCAAATTCTGCTACAGCTGCATGAGCCCTTTCCGCATGCCACAAATGACCCACAAATAGGAAAAATCCTTTAGCTTCCATAGTCAATTTTCCCTCCCTTATCCACATATGGCAAAACTTCGTCTCAAATTTAACATAACAATAATCCGAAATTGAGTAGACCTACAGGTACTTCTTAACGTCCAAGTTCTTCTTAACGTACCCGTGTTTTAGTGGATGTGTTGCTTCTTATGTGGAATTTAATTGGCACAACCAGTTTTGATATGCATCATTACCTACTCGAATATTATTAATATCAAGCATCTTCTTTCACGACACATATCATAACCATGTGTGCCAACACATCAACTAAAATATTCGATACGGTATGGAGGTACTGATAGCATTATGCCAGTATTTTAGTTGATGTTTTGGATTCTTACGTGGAATCCAAATGGCACACAGTTACAGTGTGTACCACTACCTACTCAGATATTATCAATAGTAACTATCTTCCTTCATGATACGCACACTAACCATCTACACCACTTCACATAGGAATTGCATACAATTTGGGATATTCATCGCATTACTCTTCTAAAACACTAAAATGACAACATCTCACACATCAACTAAAGTTCCAACAAATTCAAGAAAGACCAAACCTTGGGTTTCGCGAACCAAGTCATGGCCTTGAACGTCGCCAACCGCCTCATCAGATCCCCCCGATCCCACGGCCTGCATGTAACTCCCGATCTGACCGAACTCGTCGAAACCCTAAGTCCCGATTCCGATCGCCTCATCCCGATTCCATCACTAAAATCAAATTCAAACAACAAAAAATTCAGCTCCAAAATTCAATCGATCAAGTAAACGTATCAAGAAAAGAGAAACCCTAGGGTTCGGGGACCTTGGAATGTTCGGCTTCTGAATCTTCTTTCGAGGGGAAGAGGACCGCGATAGCTTCTGCATGATGTTCGCCAACCTTCGATCGGAATCGCCCGACATTGGTGGAGGTTCTGGAAGATTCTAGAAGGTGAAGTAATCCGGGATTGCGGGGTTGGTTTTGAGGGGGATCTTTTGGAATCCTTTTTTCTCTTTCAGGTGGTCGTCGCCGCCGTCGTGTGGAGAAAGATATTTTTTTCCCAAAATGACCCACCTTTAGAAAATATGTACCAATCTGACCCACTTTCAAAACTAATTACCAAACCGACCAACTCGCTGTTTAAAACAACGCGTGAATTTGAACTGGACGTGCTGTTTTAAACAGCAAGTTTAGCTTTACTAGTTTAAAACCTGGCAACATTTCTCGAAGCGTTGAGGAGTTTCTCTCTCTAGAAATTTTTAGAGAGATAAACTAGATCCGAAAAAAAGAACTCAAAAGAAATTTATAGAGAGAGAAACTAGATCTGAGAAAAAGAACCCAAGAGAAAATCCTAGATCTACACTCCTAGGGGCGGCGGCGGCTAGCCCTAAGCGCCGCCGCCCCCCCACCCCGTCGCCCCCCCTGTCCTTCCCTCCGCCAGCGCTGCGTCCCTTTCCATTCGTCGCTGCGGTGACAGAGTTCAGTGCCTTCGCCGATTCGCCATCGCCTTGCGTTGACAGAGTTGAGGGCGAATCTACCGCGTCGTCGCCGCTCGCGTCGACGGGGTTACACACGCGTCGCGGCACCCACCTCAACCTACATCCGATGCCACCGTCGTCGACATCCGTTCCCCATACTCTCGACCCCCCTGATCCACCATACGTTGCCCCTCCCACCGCCACCGTCAGCAACGTCGATTGCTCCCCATCACCCAGATCCCTCCAGATCTGGTCGTGGCCTCCCCCGTCGCGTCTCCGCCAGTGCTCCACCGACGCCCACCTAACCTGCTAGTAGGCGGACGTGGCCTTCTCGTTCCGTCCACCGTGGCGACGATCCCCGGTATTTGGAGTGGGGGTGTGTGATTTTTGGGGTTGGGGTTTGGGTTTGGGGGGTTTTGCGAGTTGTTGGCCCGGTTGTTCTTCGCGCTTGCCACTATGTCCACATTCTTGGGGCCAATCACGACGATCTGCAGCTATGATTTGGTTTTTTCGAGGGTTGGCAGTGCATGTGTAGAAGCCGGGTGTGCTTGGATGTGCAATAGTGCGTTTCTAAGGGAGTAACTCTAGAAGGTTTAGGTTGTCTTGCACGTTTGTGGAGCTTGGGCCCAAAGATGGGGTCCCTCCGTGATGTACGCTCACTTGTCTCATCTTCCGGGGTGCTTGTCACAACTGTCGCGGAGCGGTGTTGCACGGTTACGGGGCTAGGGCCCGAAGACGGGGTCCCCCCATAGGTGCGCACCTTTACATCACTAGGTGGGGCTTGGGCCCGCATACGGGGTCCCCCCATGAGGTGTCCTGTAGAAATTATTGAGGTGGAGATGTATCTGTTTTTTATCGGTAGTGGGGTAGTCGCACCCTGAATTCGACACCCGTTAATCAACGGCCACAGTTTCCGCAACAGCGCCGCCACTACGCCTTCATCAATAAACCTGCAATCTACAACGTCCACCGCCCGTAGGGGTGAGAGGGGAAGGTGATGCTTCTGTTAGTTGTGACTGTTTTGGGTTATGCGTGAAAGAGAGAGTGAGACAGTAAAGATGTTGCTTCTCTTTATTCTGTGCTGGTGTCTGTTAGTGTTTGTGAGAAATCACTAGAGAGAGTAGATGCGTGTGAGAGGTGAAGGTATCCTCTTCACGGCTCTCTCCTTGTCGGTGTTCGTGGTTAAGGTGACCGAGTGTTTTGTTTGGTGAGAAATTGCTGATGAGAGCTATAGCGTGACAAAGGTTAGTACCCTATCCACGGCTCTCATTTTTGGTGCAACTCCGATTAGGCCATGTGTGAAGTTGTTTTGGTGAGGTAAAAGGATGGGAGCGGCAAATTTTCAAATCCTGCATAATTCGTTTCAGGTGGGTGTGCGTGTGCCGTGGAGGTGGGTGCTCGAAGCTTGCTTGATGGACATACAATTAGTTGGTCCTCGTAGTTTAGAGTGAGAGCTAATTATATGTACTGGTCATGTCGCTTCATATTTTTTTTCTGTCTGTAGGTTGTAACTTGTCCCAGTATGCTGGGGTTGTTTTGTTAATTTCTTATTAATGAAACAGGGTGGCCTTATTCCACCTTTTCCCTAAAAAAAAAAAAAAAAACATTTCTCGAAGCGTTGGAGAAATTTGAACTACACTCGTTGTTGAGTTTAGCTTTAGTGTTTTGAAACTTTGCGAAAATTTTTCAAGTGTTGAAAAAATATCTAACAATCTCTAATCTCTAATATTATATTGGGAGAAGGTCTTAGTGTCATTTGTAATTTTTTTAATCTATCGACGCATGCATTGTACGTGCATAATTAATATGAAGGAGGTCTCAGATTCGAGTCTTCAATATGTCAGATTTTTTACTTTAATTTTTTTAGTGAATTAGTGTATTAAATATGCATCACATGTGTAAATTACTATTTATCTATCTATCTATAATATAACTAGTAATTTACACGTGCGATGCACATTTTAATAATTTTAAAAAATAAAAACAAAAATTCTGATGTATGGAGGATTTGAACCGGAAACTTCCTTTACATTAGTTATGTACGTGTGTTGCACATGTTGGTAGATTGACAAAATGACAAATGACACTAAGGCCTTCTCCCATTATAATATTAGAGATAGAGATATATAATAACTATTATAATGGAAGAGTTGGTGTTGTAAATCAACCTAGTTACGTACAACACACTTGCAACTCCAACTTTTCCATTATAGTTTTCACATTTACTTTAAAAAAAATCATATTTATTACGACATGCATCGCATGTGTAAATCAGAGTTCTTATTTTATTTAAAAAAAAAAATTAAATACGAGCATCACACGTGTATATTGCTAGTAATCTCTACTATTTTGATGTGAGAGCTTGTCACCAAACAAACACGTGCATTGTAACAAAACAAACATGCGCAATGCACATGTATAACTAACATACAAGAGGTCTTATGTTCGATGTGAGACAATGTCAAACATTTAAAAAATATATATATATATATATTTATAAATACGTGAAGCAGGTGTGTAAATCTCTAATATTATAATGGGAGAGTTGGGGTTGTCATTTGTAGACAACCTGTAATTTGTAGACATTCATTCAACCATCTAATCTCAACTATTCATTTTTGAGTGAAAGTTATATTAACCATTCATTTATTCAACCGTTGTTAGCTACCATAATACCCTCAAAGTTCAAATTTATTTACGACATAATTATTTTAAAAAAGTGTCACTTGTATAAAATAAAATTATGTGCCACCATTAATAATTTGTAAAGAATATGCGATGCATAAATGGAGGTCTCCAATTTTAAAGCTAGATTACGTCTTATTATTTACTAAATTTTTTTTAATTAGAACGTGCATTGCACGTATAAATTACTAGTATCTCTAATATTATAATTGGAGAGTTGGGGTTGTCATTTGTAGACAACATGTAATTTGTAGATATTCATTCAACCATCGAACCTCAATCATTCATTTTTAAGTAAGAATTATATTAACCATTTATTTACTCAACTGTTGTTAGTTACCGTAATACCCTTAAAGTTAAAATTTATTTATGACATAATTATTTATAAAAGTGACACTCATATAAAATAAAATTGTGTACCATTATGGATAATTTATAAAAACTATGTGATGAGTAAAGGCTACCTCTTATTATTTACTATATATAACAAAATAGATCGCAACACATTACTAGTTTTTTTTAAGGAAACATATTACTAGTTCATATAACTAAACTAACAGCGAGTGGGTCAGTTTGGTAAATATTTTCAAAAAGTTGGTTATTTTGGAAAGACAAATCCGTAGAGAGTAGGGATGGCAACTGGGCCAGGTCAACCGGCGACCCGGCCCGCCAACCCGGCCCGGTTAGCTATTTGGCGGGTTCGGGTCGAACCCGGTGAATAGTACTGGGTCGACCCGGGTCGCAATTAACGTGAATTGAACTCGCGAAACCCAGCCCACGAACCCGGCCTAACTCGCGAATTCAACCCGCCAACCCGCGGGTCGACCCGCAGTTTCGACCTATTCGACCCGTGACGGGTCGACCGTTGACCCGCGGGTCGAACGATCGAAAAATGCGCTGATTTCGCTCTGTCTCCACAGAGCCGTTCGGAACAACTCTTTGAGCTGTTGTTTTTTTTTTTGTTTGTTTTTTTTTTTGTTTTTTTTTTGTTTCCCCCCCCCCCCCATATTTAGCCTATAAATATCCCCAAAAATCTCATAAAAAATCACACCTCATTCTCTTACTCTCTCTATTATTACACATCATTTGTAAAGAATTTTTCAACAATTGTAGTATTCATCAAACAAGTCTACAAGGAGGCATATACACGATCAAATTTCGGTCGTATCGGAATCAAAATTCAACGTCTTCAACGTCTTCAACTCTCTTCAACCCTCGTCAATTCTACTTCAACCTCTCCTCAATTCTTCAATTGCGGAATCGGCAAAGCGCTTCTCCATCTTTTCTATTCTATTCTTATTTTCACGGTTTTTTTACATACGCGTATTCCACGGTGAACGGTATCAAAATTTCTCTATCTCTCTCGTTATTTTTTTTTTTTTGCGTTGCAGTTAAAATTATTGTTCGTTTTTTGAACTTCTCTATCTCAACCCTCCTGTTTTGTAGATTTTTTTTGTATAATTTACCGCTCCTACATTGTATATTTTTTTTAACATACTTTAGCACATTACTACATTATGTCTAGATCACGCGGTAACGGTCGTAGCGGACAAGATTCCTCCTCCTCTTCACGTAGGCCACCAATTGTCCCAACTAGTGAGCCCGCCCAAGAATACCATGATCCTACTATGGAACAATAGGGTACACACGACGAGGTTGTAGGTGACATACAATTAGAAGAAGAACAACAACAAAAACAAACCGAAACCACACAACCCCGTAGTAGTAGGAAAAGTAGAGGAGAAACTAGCGATTGGCATAGGTTTTATAATTATATCCCGGACGAACATACTCCGGGTATAGGTTTGAAAGTTTGTAAAACATGTAGTAAAACATACAAATTCAAGAGGGATGACGGCACCGGTACAATTAGTCGGCACATCCAATATAATCATAAAGAACTTCTTGATCAAATACAAGGCCAACAAAAAATCAACCCTAGGACCGGTCAAGTTGATAGCCACCCTTATGATCCCAAACTTGTTCGTCGGGAAATGGCCCGATTAGTCATTAAGGAAGAGTTAGCATTTTCCTATCCCGAGAGTAGGAACTTGGAAAATTTTAATCAAACGGCCTTAAACCCTCATTTTAAAAGAATTCCGAGAAATACTTGCAAATCGGATTGTTTTAAAATGTACATTGAAATGAATGACGCTTTGATTGCAATTTTATGGAGTTTAACTTGTACGGTTAGTTTAACTTCGGATTGTTGGGCGGGTGTCAATAATATTCCAACGATGGGAATAACCTGTCATTGGATCGACAATGATTGGATTTGTAATTTTGTAAATTTACCCACGCGTGCATTGTACGTGCATAACTAATATGAAAGAAGTCTCAGATTCGAGTTCTCACTACGTCAGTTTTTTTACTTTAATTTTTTTAATATATTAAATATGCATCACACATGTAAATTACTATTTATTTATCTATCTATATAATATATAATAACTATTATAATGAAAGAGTTGGAGTTTTAAATCTAACTACTTACCTGCAACACACTTGCAAGTTGCAACTCCAACTCTCCCATTATAGTCTTCATATTTACTTTTAAAGAATATATAATCATATTTATTACGACATGCATCACATGTGTAAGTCAGAGTTCTTATTTTAATTTTTTTTAAAAATTTAATACGTGCATCGCACGTATATTGCTAGTAATCTCTACTATTTTAATGAGATAGTTTGTCACTGAACAAACACATGCATTGTAACCAAACAAACACAGACAATGCACATGTATAACTAACATACAAGAGGTCTTATGTTCGATGCCAGACAGGGGCGAAGCCAGAATAATTTTTTCATGGGGGGCAAGAAAAAATCCTACAACTATATATAAATATATAGGTATTTTTTCATAATTTTTAGGGGGGGCAAATAATAAAATTTAATAGATTTAAGGGGGGCTTTTAAAAATTTCAAAAATTTTAAGGGGTTTTTCAAAATTTTTTTTTGGGGGGGGGGGGGGGGGGGGCCAACATAGCTCCGCCACTGATGCCAGACAACGTCGATTTTTTTATATAAAAAAATATATGTATAAAGACGTGAATCGCACATGTAAATCTCTAATATTATAATGGGAGAGTTGGGGTTGTCATTTGTAGCCATTCATTCAACCTTCTAATCTCATCCATTCATTTTTAAGTGAAAGTTATATTAACCATTCATTTATTAAACTGTTGTTAGCTACCATAATACTCTCAAAGTTCAAATTTATTTACGACATAATTATTTTACAAAAGTGTTACTCATATAAAATAAAAGTTTGTACCACTAGGGGTAATTTGTAAAGAGTGTGATGTGTAAAAGGAGGTCTCAGGTTCGAGGCCATATTAGGTCATATTATTTACTATATAAAAAATAATTAATTATAATGTGCATCACACGTGCATTTACTAGTCTATATATCTATCTACTATTTTAATGGGAGAGTTGGGGTAGTAAGAGCATCCACAGTCGTTTTTCTCATATGCTATAAAATGGCAGCTACAGTAATAGCAAATAGGATCGATCGCTGCAGTGGTCGTTTACTATATTGTTCGCCAAAAATTGAGTGGGACAGTATATCATATACCGTCTCAAATTTTAAAATTAAATTAAAATAGTTAATTACTTATTAACTATTAAACTATATTAATTAAATAAATTAAATATTAAAATAATAACTAAACCTAATTATACAACTACCTAAACCTAATTAACTACCTTAACCTACCCATTTAAGAACCACAATTCATGGACGGGGAATCATTCCCCGGCCGGTACATCATGTACCGGCCCACCATTTGCCTTTTTTTTCTAATCAGCCAATCATGGCCGTTCATTTTTTTTTTTAAAAAAAAAAATTAAAATAAAGGGGAACGACGGGATATGATATCCCGTCTGACCCTTTTTTAAAAAAAATAATAATAATAAAATTTACCAGACGGTATAAGATACCCCGTCTTATGATGATAAAATATATTAAAATTTGAGAGATGGGGAATCATTCCCCGTCCTTTATAATTTGAGAATTCTCATCTTCGTTTCTCATATTTGAGAAACATGAATAGAAGCTTTGCTATAAAATGGCAAAATGAGAAACCGTTGTAGACGTTCGTTTGCTATAACATGGCAAAATGGCATTTATAGAAAACGACTGTGGATGCTCTAAACAAACAAATCCTAATTTTGTAACTGAGCAAACCCGTGCAATATACGTCCAAATTAAATTCAATTAATATAAACATTTGTAAACAAACAAATCCGTGTATTGCCCGTGCATATCTAATCTAATATAAAGGAAGTATTAGATTTACGACTAGACTACATTAAAGTTTTTACTATTAATAAAAATATATTTATTAAGGCGTGCATCGCACGTGGAAATTACTAGTAATATTATAATGGGAGAGTTGGGGTTGTCATTTGTAGACAACCTGTAATTTGTAGACATTCATTAAACCATATGATTTGAATTATTCATTTTTAAGTGAGAGTTATATTAACCATTCATTTACTCAACTGTTGTTAGTTACCATAATACCCTCAAAGTTCAAATTTATTTACGACATAATTATTTACAAAAGTATCACTCATATAAAATAAAAGTTTGTGCCACTAGGGGTTATTTGTAAAGAGTATGTGATAAGTAAAGGGAGGTATCGGGTTCGAGGCCAAATTACGTTTTATTATTTACTGTACATAAAAAAAATTAGAATGTGCATCGCACGTGTAAGCTACTAGTAATATTATAATTGAAGAGTTGGGGCTGTCATTTGTAGACATTCATTCAACCATCTAATCTCAACCATTCATTTTTAAGTGAGAATTATATTAACCATTCATTTACTCAACTGTTGTTAGTTACCATAATATCCTCAAAGTTCAAATTTATTTATGACATCATTTTTACAAAAGTGTTACTCATATAAAATAAAGTGTGTGCCACTAGTAGTAATTTGTAAAGAGTATGTAATAAGTAAATAGAGGTCTCAGGTTCGATGCTAGATTACGTCTTATTATTTACTATATATATATATATATATATATATATATATACTAGATTTGCCCGTGAGCACGTGCCTGCGGCACGTCTTCGGAACGATACAACATATGTGTTGCCGCTAAATTTGGTGTGGGGGCAAACAGATAGAACTTGTGGATTCTTGGGGGAAACTGAATAGGAAAACCTGCGTACCTGTTCCGTCGGGCTTCGTTCGTCGTCCCTGCCGTACACCTGCAAAAAGTGCGATACACCGGGGTTGTTCCCGGTGACGCACCCTCCGACGCTCAAGTCAGTAATCTGGCAGACTGTGAAAGAGCGTAAAAAACTGGTGAAAGATTGATTACCTCCTAATGGAGATGGGTGGGGGGTATTTATAGGCGTCTTAGGGAACGGATTTGGAATGTAATCCTCGTGATCTGATATGGAATATTCTCTCCGTAAACAGATTAGGAACGTAATCTGCTAAGGTATATTCCATGTAACCAGATAAGGAATTTAATCCCTAAATCCCGGTGAAAGGATAGACATGAATCAGGGCCGTTGATTAATATTAATCAGAGACCCTAATTCTATCCCTTCAGGACCGGGTTTGCCGCGGGTTGGAACCCGCACCCGGTTGAGGCGGATCCGTTTGCGGGTAAATGGATCTTCGCGGGGGACAACCACTACCCGCTTCAGACCCGTTGGTAGGCGAAACTACCGCTTTACCCCCGAGCTTCAAGATTCGTGCTCCATCTGGACGGTTCCGATTTAACCCCTTTTTTAGCCATATCACGAGCCCCCCACTCCTAAAGACTGTATTTGATCAGCCTTTGAGGAGTAGTTTAACTGTTTTCGCTGGCTATCAGGGTTCTATCGGGAACTAAACGGAGCACTGCTGAATCGCGAAGGAGGTGGTATGTTGATCTTTTCGGCAGACGGAACTCTTGAACCGTCATCGTGCTCTTCTTAATTAGCAGTTTTGGCCGTTTCCGTTTGTCGGGCGTTGGTGCGAAGGGAGCCGAAGTTCCGCTCGTGACACACCCGCTGCCGCGGACATCTGGTGATTGGCGCCGAACTCACTTGGTGCCGAACTCTCCCCTGTAAGAGGGTCGGGGACACTAGCGTTCGGTGTAAGGTGCCGAACTGACTAAGTGCCGAACTCTCTCCCGTAAGAGGGTCGGTGGCATAAGAGCTCGGAGGACGGTGCCGAGCTGACTAAGCGCCGATCTCTCCCCCGTAAGCGGGTCGGTGGCACAAGAGCTCGGGGAACAGTGCCGAGCTGAATCGGTGCCGAACTCACGCCTATAAAACGATCGGTGGCACGAGCGCGTTCGGCGAATGGCGCCGAGCTGAGAATGCGCCGAACTCACGCCTACAAAACGATCGGTGGCACGAGCGCGTTCGGCGGGTGGCGCCGGGCTGAAAACGCGCCGAACTCACGCCTATAAAACGATCGGTGGCACGAGCATGTTCGGCGAATGGCGCCGAGCTGAGAATGCGCCGAACTCACGCCTATAAAACGATCGGTGGCACGAGCGCGTTCAGCGAATGGCGCCGAGCTGAGAATGCACCGAACTCATGCCTACAAAACGATCGGTGGCACGAGCGTGTTCGGCGATCTGCGGCGAGCTGAAAACGCGCCGAACTCACGCCTATAAAACGGTCGGTGGCACGAGCGCGTTCGGCGAATGGCGCCGAGCTGAGAATGCACCGAACTCATGCCTACAAAACGATCGGTGGCACGAGCGCGTTCGGCGACCTGCGGCGAGTTGAAAACGCGCCGAACTCACGCCTATAAAACGATCGGTGGCACGAGCGCGTTCGGCGGGTGGCGCCGGGCTGAAAACGCGCCGAACTCACGCCTATAAAACGATCGGTGGCACGAGCGTGTTCGGCGAATGTCACCGAGCTGAGAATGCGCCGAACTCACGCCTATAAAACGATCGGTGGCACGAGCGCGTTCGGCGAATGGCGCCGAGCTGAGAATGCACCGAACTCATGCCTACAAAACGATCGGTGGCACGAGCACGTTCGGCGAGCTGAAAACGCGCCGAACTCACGCCTATAAAACGATCGGTGGCACGAGTGTGTTCGGCGAATGGCGCCGAGTTGAAAACGCGCCGAACTCACGCCTATAAAACGATCGGTGGCACGAGCGTGTTCGGCGACCTGCGGCGAGCTGAAAACGCGCCGAACTCACGCCTATAAAACGATCGGTGGCACGAGCGCGTTCGGCGAATTGCGCCGAAGTTTCGGACTTGTGTTTCTCTTTGGGTTGAGTTTTGGCGGTTCTGGCGGATGTGACCCTCGGAGCTTCTGACAGATGGGACACCTTCTGTGTTTTCTGACAGATGTGACGTCCATTAATGCTGCCGCCTGGGCTTCTGTCAGAAGTGATGGTCATTATTGCGCCGTCTGGATCAGCGCGAAGAATAAGGTGACGTTTGGGGTCTCTTTTTGTCGTTTTTGGAGGTGGGCCTGCGTTAGAGGCCCATTTACCTCGATTGGAGCGCTGGCTCCTCTATAAAAACCCTCACCCCCCTCTTCATTTTTTTTACTTTCCGAGTTTTTGCTTGCGTCTGAGTCCGCTGTGAGAGAGCTTCAGGTGATCACCGACCGTTTTCCGGCGAAATTTCCGGCGAGTTCCCCCCTTCAAGGTAACCTCTATATTTATCTTCTCAACATGTCTGTTTCCCACTCCTCTTCTTCGTCCGAGCCCTCCCTCGGAGCCGGTGGAGCTCCAACTTCGAGCCGAGCTGCCAAGGGCCAGAAGGTGTTCGGCAAGGACTCGATTGTTCAGGATCCGAAGCGCATGGGGGCATTCGGACAACTTCCGGGACCGTTGACGGGGCTTCAAAGGGTTCGGGAAATCCCAGAGGACAAGGCGGAACGTATAGTGTACGGGAGGGCGAGGTCGTTCGAGGAGAACGCGGCGAGGGAGACCACGGAGGCCGACGAGACGGTGTCGATCCTATCCGAGGAGGACCTGGATTCGATTCGGGACTGCTTCCAGATCCCGCGGGAGTACGAGCTTATGCTGCCGGGCCCCGGGGTTAGGGCCAACTCGCCGTTGCCAGTGACCATGTGTTGCTGGCCGGTCGATGCCTTCATCGCCGGGGCTCGGCTGCCTCTCCATCCGTTCGCGGTAACGGTCTTAAATTGGTTCGGGGTCAGTCCCATCCAACTTATGCCGAACGCATGGAGAGTCATAAACGGCTTCGTACTCCACTGCCAGGCGGAGGGGATTCAGCCGGAGTTGAATGTGCTCCGGACTATCTATCAGCTGCACCAAGGGAATAGGTCGGCCTATCGGTACTATCTGACTCCGAGGCATGGGGGGAGGTTGGTCCTCTGTCCGGACTCAATCAAGTTTTGGCGCGAGAAGTACCTTCTGGTGCGTAGCGCGGAGGCCTGGCCTATTCCCGTTGGTTGGGTGGAAGGAGTCCCGAAGAAGGTGAAGGCGCCGCCGGCGCTTCGACCCGAAGACGAGGACGCCGTACGGGTGCTTCTCGATCGGCCGAAGTATGACTGGAGGGAGTTGACGGAGGACGTCTTGTATGAGGGAGGGCTCGCGCACGTTAACCCCAGTACGCTGCCTTTATTTATCGTCTATGTTTCCATTTTGCTTTCTTTCCCTTGTTTCGTTCCGAGCTAACTGACTTAACTTTTGGTGCAGAGACAATGGATTACCAAGCCGTGCTCGGGTTGAGGACGAGCCTCGCCAACAAGGCTCCGAGGAAGAGGAAGAGGGTGGCGTCGAAGCAGCCGGCGCCCAAGGCCCCGAAGATTACGGAGGTGCCCGATGAGGTGGAGATCTTGGATTCCCCCGTGGTGGAGGTCGGGGCCGCTTCGTCGTCGGCCAAGGTCGGCGAACTGCCTATCACCGAGGTCCTGACCATGGTGACGCCGCCGTTGACAAGGGCGGCCGAGGAGCTTCTGACCGAGGCTCATAAGAGGATCCACGTCCCGGACTGGCAGGTTCGGAAGCACGACGGGTTCCTGGGCAACACCTTGGCGAGCATGGAGGCCGTCAAGCACCTCGCCACGCCGAAGGATCGCGCGGCGATGGAGGCCGGACGAGAGGGAGACGACATCATCGAGATAGCGCGCTCGGCGGTGTCGGTAAGTGCTGAGCTAAGTTCCCTTCTCTTTATGCCGACCTTCTTAAGTTGTAATTTTTGTAACTTTTTGCATTTTATCCGCAGATCGTTGTTCACTTCGGGCACCTCACCGAGAGGTTGTCGGCCCAGGAGAAGGAGATGAAGAAGGAGAACGACCAGGCCCGGAAGGAGAGGGACAAGATCCGGGGCGAGCTCGACAAACTCGAGCTGAATTTCGAGGCGAAGTCGGCGAGGGCGACCTACCTCGAGGACCGGGTCAAGACGCTGGAGGACCAGCTTCGGCAGCAGAAGGAGGAGGCAGCCAAGCAGATGGCGGATGCGGCCGAGGCCCAAGCGGCGGCAGTGAAGAAGGCGGAAGAGGCTACTTTGGAGAAGGCGCAGGGCTACCTCGCCGTGAACATGGCCAAAGCTTTCGCCGACGCCCCTGCCCGGGTCACGGCGGCCTACCCCTCTGTCGACGTCTCCGGATGGCGGCTCTTCCCGGGGTACGTCGAAGGCTTTGACCCCGAATCAGAGGGGGAAGAAGAAGAAGAGGAAAGAGGCGACGACGAGCCCTCGGTCAATCCAGCCGCCGGAGCTCAGGGGTCGGTGGTTACCCCCTTGGCGGCGGTTGCCCCTTCGGAGGCGTCGCCCTCGACCCCCTCTCGCCGCCCCGGGAAAGAGGTCGAGCACTGATCCTGTTCGTTTTTTTTGTTTTTTTTTTTGTGTAATGCCTAATAGCGGACTGGCCACCGCTAATTTTTTGTGATGAATGAAAAACTTCAACTTTTTGGGCTCGGTTTCTTGCACTTGTTTGTTGTATGTTGTGTGTTCGAGAATTTGCTCTCTAGAACCCCCGAGGTCTAGGACTTGGGCCATGACTGAACTTTTATTGCTCGTCTGTATTTCTTTTCAGCTTGCCCTGGTGGACCAAGAGATCGAGCGCGCAGGGTCGGACTTCAAGGTTCGAACCCGCGCAGGGTCGGACGCCAAGGTTCGAGCCGAGGCCGGGCTCGGGGCGACAAGGTTGAGTCTGGCGAGGTGTAGAGAGCGACTTTACGAGGTCGAGCTGGGACTGCGCCGAGCCGAAACAGAGCGAGGACAGCTCCAACTTATTTTAGGGCAGCGGGACAGCGATATCCGGCGTCTGGAGGGCAGGATTGCCGAGATGTCTGCCTCGAGCGAGGGCGGTGCCTCGCCATCCGCTTTCACTAGTAGCCTTCGGACCAAGTGCTTTCGCCACACGCTGTCCAAGGTAACGGCGGAAAGGGACGACCTGCTTTCGGAGATTCAGCACTTACAATCTACGGAGACTAAACTTCGGACGGAGGGAGAGGAGCTGACAGCTAGGGTGGCCGATCTCACGGCTGAACGAGATGAACTGGCGGCCGAAGTCGATGTTTTGAAGAGAGCTACCGTCGATAGGAGCATCGAAGTCACCCATCTTCGACATCTCATCGCGAGCCATGTTGGAGTTCCGACCTCAGTCGTACCGGCGTCCTTCGAGGCCGACGCGCAAGATGGTTCGTTGAGAGGCCGGATTTCCGAGTTGGAAGCGGAGGTGGCTCGCCTGAGGCCGCGCTCGGGGCCGATTAATGTGAGGAGCACGTCATGCACTCGAGCGGAGAGCGAACGGGGCATCACCTTTTACGAGATGGCGACCCGCGAGCGCCTCGGCCATCCGAGCCCGGGGGACGCGCAGAGCTCTGTGGCCATTTCGCCGAGCGGCGCATCTGTCGGCGTGACGGCCAGAAGCAGTGCCGAGGATACGTCTCAACTTGCCGGCCTGGGATCGGGTTCCGGAGGCAAACGTCGCCGACCTCAAGTGTCCTTGAAGAGGAGCATCCCTGTACCCCGAAAGCGTTGATGGGTCCGGGTTCGGTGTCTTGTAATCTTCGCTTTTCAGCTTCTTGTAATTGTTTAGTGCCTTGTAATATTGATGTTTGTAAGGGTTGTTTCTAATAAAATTGGAATCGTTTTAACTGTCGTCATATCGTAGTTGCACAATGTTTGCTCTGATTGTGGAGTCGTGGAACCGAGGTCTGAGACTTGGTGTTTTTGACTGGTGTTAGCCTCCGAACTTATGTGCGTTATTCGGTCAGTGGCACGAACGTTCGGTGAACGACGCCGGGCTTCTTAAGTGTGCCGAACTCACGCTCGTAAAACGATCGGTGGCATGATTGTGCTCGGCAAATGGTGCCGAGCTGAAAAAGGTGCCGAGCTCACGCCCATAAAACGATCGGTGGCACGAGTGTGTTCGGCGAACTGTAGCGGCCTGAAAACGCGCCGAACTCACGTCCGTAAAGCGATCGGGGGCACGAGTGTGTTCGGCGAATTGCAGCGAGCTGAGAACGCGCCGAACTTACGCCCGTAAAACGATCGGTGACAAGAGTGTGTTCGGCGAATTGTAGCGAGCTGAAAACTCGCCGAACTCACGCCCGTAAAACGATCGGGGGCGCGAGTGTGTTCGGCGAAAGGAACCGAGCCGAGATCGTATCGAACTCTCGCCCGAAGAACGTTCTCGGCAACAGTGTTGGACTCCGGAACCATCGCAAGTTTAAGGGCGTGGGAGCAATTCCGAATGGCGAACTACCCCTAGCTCGCCTACTGGCGAACTTGCGGAGTAGAGTCGAACCAAGTGTTGGACTCCGTACCATTCAACGGCTGTGGGAGCAATTCCGAATGGCGAACTACCCCTAGTTCGCCTAGGGGCGAACTTGTGGAGTAGAGTCGAACCAAGTGTTGGACTCCGGAACCATCGTAAGTTTAAGGGCGTGGGAGCAATTCCGAATGGCGAACTACCCCTAGCTCGCCTACTGGCGAACTTGCGGAGCAGAGTCGAACCAAGTGTTGGACTCCGTACCATTCAACGGCTGTGGGAGCAATTCCGAATGGCGAACTACCCCTAGTTCGCCTAGGGGCGAACTTGTGGAGTAGAGTCGAACCAAGTGTTGGACTCCGGAACCATCATAAGTTTAAGGGCGTGGGAGCAATTCCGAATGGCGAACTACCCCTAGCTCGCCTACTGGCGAACTTGCGGAGTAGAGTCGAACCAAGTGTTGGACTCCGTACCATTCAACGGCTGTGGGAGCAATTCCGAATGGCGAACTATCCCTAGTTCGCCTAGGGGCGAACTTGTGGAGTAGAGTCGAACCAAGTGTTGGACTCCGGAACCATCGTAAGTTTAAGGGCGTGGGAGCAATTCCGAATGGCGAACTACCCCTAGCTCGCCTACTGGCGAACTTGCGGAGCAGAGTCGAACCAAGTGTTGGACTCCGTACCATTCAACGGCTGTGGGAGCAATTCCGAATGGCGAACTACCCCTAGTTCGCCTAGGGGCGAACTTGTGGAGTAGAGTCGAACCAAGTGTTGGACTCCGGAACCATCGTAAGTTTAAGGAATTAGAAATAGAGACGTAGTGGCAAATGCGGAAGAACTTTATTTATTAATATCTAATGGTCGGCTGCTTCTAAAGTTGCTAGCCGTTATTACAATGGAAGAAAGAACAAAGGAAAGATTTCTAGTAGCAGGAGAGGAGTTTTCCGACATCTCGAGTTACTTAGATAGGCGAGGTTGCCTTCTCTTGGTATTTCAAGAGGTGGTCGGCGTTCCAAGTCCTGGGAATTTCTCTACCTTCAAGATCCTCTAGCTTGTATGCACCGGGACGGATCACTTTGGAGACTTTGTACGGTCCCTCCCAATTTGGGGCCAGTTTGCTTTTCTGTCCGGGGAACGAGATGGCCAGTTTTCGGAGGACCAGATCCCCTTCTTTCAGGTCGGTTGGGCGGACCCGTTTGTTGTAGGCGAGTTCGATTCTCCTCCGATAACCTTGCTGCCGTACGGCTGCCCTTTCCCGGATTTCGTCTATTAGGTCCAGGCTCGTTCTGAGCTCCCTGGCATTCTGTTCTTCTTCAAAGGCCACCAGGCGAGGAGAGGGTATCCCAACTTCTAGAGGGATGAGGGCCTCGGACCCGTAGGTGAGATTGAACGGACTCTCGCCTGTCGGGGCCCGCTTTGTGGTTCGGTAATTCCATAGCACATTGGGCAGCTGATCGACCCACAATCCTTTGGAGCACTTGTCGAGTCTCTTCTTGATGCCGGAGAGGATCTGTCGGTTGGCATTCTCAGCTTGGCCATTTGACTGGGGATGAGAGACGGAGGAGAAGCGGTGCTGTATAGTTAGGTCTTCGCATAAGGCTCGGAAGGCGGCCCCAGTGAACTGCGTACCGTTGTCTGTAACTACAACTCGGGGAACACCGAACCGGCAGATTACATTTTTCCAGAAGAATTGGACGACTCTATGTTCGGTAATTGTAGCCAGGGGCTCGGCTTCGACCCATTTCGAGAAATAGTCGACTGCCACGACTAGGAACTTCAACTGTCCGGGGGCCGGTGGAAATGGCCCGAGTAAATCCATCCCCCACATTGCAAAGGGGATCGGACTTGATAGGGAGGAGAGTGGTGCCTGCGGAAGGCGTCGGATGTCGGAAAACTTCTGGCAGGAGGTGCATTGCCGAACGTGTCGTTCGGCGTCCCGTAGGAGAGTGGGCCAGTAATACCCGTAGTTTAACACTTTGCGTACCAAGGCTCTGGAGCCGGAGTAGGCTCCGCCGATGCCCTCATGGAGCTCTTGTAGGGCGTAATCGGCTTGTCCGGGGGAGAGGCACCTTAGGTAGGGTCGACCATCCACCTGGGTGAAGGAGCGCTTATACAGAATGCCTTCGACCATTATGTAACGCTCGGCCCGGGTCCTTATCTTTCGGGCTTCCTTCGGATCCCTTGGGAGGAGTCCGTCTCTCAAAAACTCGACGAGGGGCTTCATCCAATTATCTTCGATAGGGAGTGGCAGTGTTTCGACGGAGTTGAGAGCCTCGTCCTCTATGCTGGGCTTGAGGAGGACTTCTATCAGAACGGTTTGTTCGAGGCCTTGCAGGGATGAGGAAGCTAATTTGGACAGGGCGTCGGCCTGGGCATTTTCCTCTCTAGGGATTCTTCGGATGAGGGCTTCCTCGAAGAGCGCCATGAGGCTCTTTACTTTAGCTAAGTACTTTACCATCCTGTCATCGCGGGCTTCATATTCGCCGAGGACCTGGTTGACGACCAACTGAGAGTCGCTGAAGATCTGCAGGCGTCGCGCCCCTGCGTTTCGGGCCATCCCGAGGCCGGCTATGAGTGCTTCGTATTCGGCTTCGTTATTCGAGGCTTTAAAGTTTATTCGGAGGGAATATTGAAGGACAAAGTCGTCTGGGCCTGCAAGGATGACTCCAGCCCCGCTCCCTTCGTTGCAAGAGGATCCATCGACATATACCGACCAGATAGGCGGGCCCTTCGTTGTCTGCTCGGGGTCGGGAATAGTTGTTTCCACTATGAATTCGGCCAGCGCCTGTGCCTTGATGGCGATTCGAGGTTGATAAGTAATATCATGTTGGCTCAGCTCGATTGACCACTTCATGAGGCGGCCGGAAGTCTCTGGCTTGTGAAGGATCTGTTTCAACGGCTGGTCGGTAAGAACGACCACCGAATGAGACTGGAAGTATGGCCGAAGCTTTCTTGCAGCCATTATCAGGGCGTAGGCTATTTTCTCAATCTTCGGGTACCGGAGCTCGGCGTCTCGGAGCACTTTGCTGACGTAGTAAATGGGCTTCTGAGTTCTTTCTTCTTCCCTGACTAAGACCGCACTTAGTGTCTGTTCCGAGGCTGCCAAGTACAGGTAGAGGGGTTCGCCCGGTATGGGTTTGCTGAGAAGGGGCGGATTGACGAGGTAAGCCTTAAGCTGGTCGAAGGAATCTTGTTGTGGCTGCCCCCACTCGAACCCCTTAGTCCCCCTCAGGGCTTTGAAGAACGGGAGGCACTTCTCCCCAGACTTCGACAAAAAGCGCCCAATGGCGGCTAGTCGACCAGTCAGTTTCTGAACTTCTTTGACGTTTCTAGGCGGGGCCATGTCCAGTATGGCCCTGATCTTCTCTGGATTCGCCTCTATTCCCCGTTGGCTAACCATAAAGCCGAGAAACTTGCCTGACGAGACGCCGAACGCACACTTGTTCGGGTTGAGTCTCATATTGTGCTTTCTCAAAACATCGAACGCTTCTTGGAGGTCGGTCTCATGATCAACGCCTCGGATGCTTTTCACGAGCATGTCATCCACGTAGACTTCCATGTTCCGGCCAATTTGGGCCTGGAATACCTTGTTGACGAGACGTTGATATGTTGCCCCTGCGTTCTTTAGGCCGAACGGCATGACTCGGTAACAGTAGAGTCCTTGGTCTGTTACAAAAGACGTTTTCGGAATGTCCGGGGGGAACATCCTTATCTGATTGTAACCCGAGAAAGCGTCCATGAAGCTGAGGAGCTCATGTCCCGAGGTTGCGTCAATCAGAGTGTCAATGCTCGGCAGAGGGAAAGGATCTTTAGGGCAGGCCTTGTTGAGGTCGGTGAAATCAATACAGATTCTCCATGTTCCGTTGGATTTCTTCACCATGACCACGTTTGACAACCACTCCGGATAATTTACCTCCTGTATGAATCGGGCTTTCAGCAATTTGTCTACCTCCTCTTTGATAGCGAGCTGGCGCTCGGAGGCGAACTTGCGCCTCTTCTGCTGGACCGGTTTGGACCCCGGATCGACGCTGAGGCGGTGGACCAAGAGTTCTTCGGAGATACCGGGCATGTCCGCCGCTGACCACGCGAAGAGGTCTTGGTTGGCGCGGATGCATTTCACAATACTCGAATATAGGGCGGACGGAAGGGTTTTGCTGACATAGAATTTTCGGGTCGGCTCCTGCTCCGAGAAGAGTACTTCCTCCAACTCGTCTACTGGTTCGGAGGTTGGCCGAACAGCATCTTGTGGGATCTCGAGTGTTTCTAGGGAGAGGACAGGTCCGAGGGTGGAGGTCATATAACACTTGCGGGCCTGCTCCTGATTGCCTCTTACTTCTCCCACCCCGGCCCGAGTAGGGAACTTCATTTTGAGATGATAGGCGGAGGGGACGGCCTCGAGAGCGGCCAGGCCGGGCCGACCCAAAATGACGTTGTAGGCCGCTGGGACGTCTACGACCATGAAATCCATCGACTCCGTGCGGGTGGTAGGAGTTTTGCCTGCTGTGACATCGAGGGTTATCACCCCTTCGATGGTCACTGGCACTCCCGTGAACCCATGGAGCGTGTACCCGGCGGGCTTGAGTCTGTCTCGGGCGAGCTTCAGCCCCTTAAAGGCATCGAGGAATAGGATGTTTACGGAGGAACCGTTATCTACTAAGATCCTTTCGACTTTGAAATTGGCCATGTGAAGGTTGATGACGAGTGCGTCACAGTGGGGGGTGCGGACGCCCTCGAGATCTTCGTCAGAAAAGGTGACGGGCACTCCGAGGCCTTTGGGAGGAGGGGTGGCTCGGACCGAGTTGACTTCTCTTATGAAAGCTTTCCGAGAAGAGTTCGAGGAGCCCCCCATTGGACCCCCATGGATAAGGTGGAGGACTCGCTCCTCCTCGAATTCAGGCGTCTCTTCTCTTTCCGGACGTTTGTTAGCCCCCCGAGGCTGGGGTGGAAGTTCGGCTCCGTCCCTTCTTACAAATTTCGCCAGCTGCCCTCTCTGAATAAGAGCTTCGATCTCATTTCTCAGAGCACGGCAGTCGTTTGTGTCATGCCCATGGTCTCGATGATAGCGGCACCATTTTTCCTTATCTCTTCTTTTGGCAGGGGTGTTCATCTTTGGAGCCGGAGGCAAGACCCCTTCTTTTTCGACTTCCATGAAGATGGCAGAGATGTTAGTGGTGAGGGGAGTGAATTTTTCGAATCTGGGGGGAGGTCGGCGTTGGCCAGTGTTATCCTTCTGGAACTTCTTTGCCCCTTCTTCTTCCGTCCCCTTCCTCTTAGACCCGGATGTAGCTCCTTCCCAGTTGGGCTGTTCCTCGGCCTCTTCAGCTCGGATGTACTTTTCAGTTCGGAGGAGGAGGTCAGAAAAGTCGTGCGGGGGTTTCTTGGCGAGGGAGGAGCAGAGATTGGAATTGAGGATATTGGATTGGAACGCCGCAGTGGCGACGGATTGGTCGAGGGACGCGATGGTTCTGGCTTCAGCTGTGAACCTCTTCACGTAGTCCCTCAACTTCTCCCCCTTCTGCTGGCGGAGGTGCAATAGTGAGATGCTGGTCTTCTCGGCCCTTCGGCTGCTGACGAAATGGGTGATGAACAGTGTCTCGAACTGTTCGAAGGAAAATATCGACGCCGGGGCAAGTCGAGAGTACCATTCTCGAGCTGGGCCTTTGAGAGTTGCTGGGAATGTTTTGCAGAGGAGGGCATCGGAAGCTTGATGAAGGAGCATTAAAGTCTTAAAGCTTTCGATGTGGTCAACTGGATCGGTCTCCCCAGTGTAGTTCTCGAACTGGGGAGGTTTGAAACCGAACGGCACAGGAGCCTCTACTATGGTCCGGGAGAACGGGGGTCGGCTAGGACGTAGGGTCCTCCCCCTAAGCTCCTCTTCTCTGTTTATCTGTCCCAATAGTTTTTCTACCTCGTTTAGACGGCGGTTCATAGTGTCATCTCTCCGACGGTAATCAGCCGAGCCACGGGACTCGTCTTCGTATGACGGGGAGCGAGGGCTGCGGCGACGGTAGCTTCGGGAACGACGAGGACTTGGGGTGCGTCTGGAATTGGTAGGGGCAGGTCGAGGCGAAGGGGACCGTTGGCGAGGGCTCCGGACCGGAGGAGGGGAGGGGGCCCTCGGCTCATTGGGGTTCTGACGGAGATTGAGGGCTTGTTGTACCATTGCTTGGAATTGCTGGAACTCGGCACGGGTGATGGGTGCCTCATTGCTCCGATGCTGCTGCCGACCTGCGGGAGAGTGCCTCCTTTGGTAGTGATCGGGGGAGTCCTTTCTCCCTCTTCGGGCGGGGGACCTCCTGTGTCCCCGGTGTCGGGGGGATCGCTCTTGGCGGGAGGCTTCCCCCCGAGCCCGCTTTTCGTCCAGATGGCGACGAAGGTCCTTATCCTCCGGGCGTTTGGGATGGGCATCGTGGCGACCAGAGGCTCGGGGATGATGGGAGGCCATGGAGGCACTGGAGGCGTTGTGGATGGAGAGGTTTTCTTGGTGAAGGGGCTGTTTCTGGGGATTAGGACCCTTTGGATCAGGAGGGGGGTTCTGTTGGAGCGGCTCTTCCATGGTAGGAGGGAGTTGCCCTTGTTGCTGAGCGGGATCAGGATGGACTTCTTGCTGGTCAGGGTTGGGCGCTCGGTTGGAGCCCCTAGATCTAACTTTGCGGGGCGGCATGGTAGGAGAGAACCTCTTCACCGGGAAGAGGAGAGGTCCCTATTCGTTAGTTTCCCACAGACGGCGCCAATCTGTTGCCGCTAAATTTGGTGTGGGGGCAAACAGATAGAACTTGTGGATTCTTGGGGGAAACTGAATAGGAAAACCTGCGTACCTGTTCCGTCGGGCTTCGTTCGTCGTCCCTGCCGTGCACCTGCAAAAAGTGCGATACACCGGGGTTGTTCCCGGTGACGCACCCTCCGACGCTCAAGTCAGTAATCTGGCAGACTGTGAAAGAGCGTAAAAAACTGGTGAAAGATTGATTACCTCCTAATGGAGATGGGTGGGGGGTATTTATAGGCGTCTTAGGGAACGGATTTGGAATGTAATCCTCGTGATCTGATATGGAATATTCTCTCCGTAAACAGATTAGGAACGTAATCTGCTAAGGTATATTCCATGTAACCAGATAAGGAATTTAATCCCTAAATCCCGGTGAAAGGATAGACATGAATCAGGGCCGTTGATTAATATTAATCAGAGACCCTAATTCTATCCCTTCAGGACCGGGTTTGCCGCGGGTTGGAACCCGCACCCGGTTGAGGCGGATCCGTTTGCGGGTAAGTGGATCTTCGCGGGGGACAACCACTACCCGCTTCAGACCCGTTGGTAGGCGAAACTACCGCTTTACCCCCGAGCTTCAAGATTCGTGCTCCATCTGGACGGTTCCGATTTAACCCCTTTTTTAGCCATATCAATATGAAAGTCTTGTAAATAGTAAAACAACAATTATGTAGCTCAAGTTTGAATAGTGAAACAATAATTAGCTGTAAATAAAAGTTCATGTTTTCATTAGTATATGTTGAAAAATAGTTATAAATGAGGTGTAAAATCCAACTTCTTAAAACTTTGACCGTGGAAAATAATGAAATTTAACTGTTGATGAGATATTTGCTATTTTCAATGTAACATGAGTAATAAAAAATGCATTAAAAAAATTGAAAATTTACAAACCTGAGCTAGGAAAATATAAATTTTTGAGTAAATAGAGAGAGAAATAAATAAATAAATGAGTTATTTTGGAGATTTGAATTTAAGTTTTGGAAAACTTTGGGTGGAAAAATATGTTTTGTGAGGTTAGATCTGGACCGTTGACTATTAAATAAGAGTCACTTGATAGCTTTCTTTGTATTATTATCTATATAATAAAACACAAAGAAATCTATCAAGTGGCTCTCCTTCAATCAGTCAAAAATCAAAGGCCCAGATCTAACCTCACAAACCATATTTTTCCTCCCAAAAGTTTCCCCCAAAACTCAAATTCCAATTCCCTACCCAAAACAACTCCTATATTTACTGAAAAAAATTTCTCTCTCTTTCCCTCCATCTTCTATTCAAAAAATTATGATTTTTTTTTTTTAAATTAAAAAAGTTAAAATTTTAAAAACTTTAAAAATAATTCAAAAAATCAAAAAAAATCATATAATATATTTTTTGCTGGACCCTAAAATGTTTCTCATATAATATGTCTGCTACTTCAATTAATTTGCTGGATCTTGAAAACTATTTTATATGATCAAACAAGGTGCACCGTTCCGAAGATGTACCGTAGGCACGTGTCAACGGGCAAACCTAGTACAGATAACAAAATAGAACGTTTTTTTTTTTGATAAGTGGATGACCTAGATCATCGTTTCATTAACAAAATAGAACGTTCTTCGCAACAGATTACTGATTATTAGTTCCTATAACTAAACTCACTGAAACAGTGAGTGGGTCAGTTTGGTAAATATTTTCAAAAAGTCGGTCATTTTGGAAAGACAAATCCGTAGAGAGGTACTGGGATTCGCGGGTGTGATTCGATTCGGGTCCTCCACTTCATAGTACCCGACCCGACCCGACCCGACCCGTCCCAACCCTACTTACTTTACAGTAAAACGATAAAAGATATTATTTACCCCGTTTGCCCCCTCAGGAAACGGAATATTTCCATTTTCGCCTCCCCCCTCTCTGTCACTTTCCACTTTAGGACTAAACAATTATTCTAATTTTAGCCCTCCAAATCTCCAAATAATCTAATTCTAGGGTTCCGCCCCGCCTTTTTCCCCGTTACAATTCCGACCATCGCCGGTTCCCGATCAACCGATCATGGATCGGAGAAGTCCTTTCTTCTCCCGAAACCGTAGTGAAGAGGCGGCTGCGGTCGGGGAAGAAGCGGAGGTTTGGAGGAGGTTCAGCGACGCGGGGTTGTTGGACGAGTCGGAATTGAGACGGAAGGATAGGGAAGCGATGGTTGGTCGGATTCGGCAACTCGAGAACGAGGTAAAAGATTCAAACTTGGAGTTGGAATTGTAATGTTTGATTTGGGAAATTTGAAAAGATGTTTTTTTTGGGGTTGGGTTTTCTTGATTTTAAGAAAATGGGTACAAGGAGTTGTGCATTTAAAGTGGTCGCAATATAGTGTGAAAAGAGGTATCTTGGAAACCTAGGATGAACTTAGAAAAATCGTAGAGAACGAGAATTTGAAACATTTAGGCTCTGTTTGGTATTGCTGTGAACGAAAAGTGCTGGTACCAAAACTGTTGTTAGAAAAAATTATGTATAACTTCAAAATTTTCCGAGCAAGTAAAAGCAATTTTTGAAAAGCTAAACACATCACTTTGGGTGCTTCGTGAAAAATGCTTAAAATAGTAGTTTTAGAAAAAGTAATTTTGATTGAACACACTTTTTATTAATTTTGCCAAATACCTCTTTTAAGCATAAAATAGCTTTCAGACCCCAAAGTACTTTCCAAAAGCAATGTCGAACAGAGCCTTAGAGGGATTCCATAGAGTAGAAAGAGTCATATACTTGGAAGATAGGAGGTGTGTAAGAGAGCGTGAAGTAACTTGTGAAATAAGCGTCACGTCCAATGTAGTCACTCTGCAAAACTTCATAATTTCAAGTTTCCGTCGACACTTGATTTGTTTTTAGCATTCTATTGGAGTGGGTTGTGTGCTTGGTTGGATGCTTTTAATTTTTAATTTTTTTTAACTTTTTAACTTTGAGCGTATAGAGTGTAATGGGTATATGTTCGTGCTTGTATAAGATTTGTTTATTTAAGGTTGCTAAACTGTTTAGGCTATGTTTGGGAACATATTAAATTAGGATAACTTCAAAACTCTAGTTTCTAATTTTGGCATGTTTGGAACTCATTTTGGAGTTAAGATAACTTTATCTTACCCCAAAATGTGAGAAAATCATAGTTATCTAAGCTCCACTCTTATCTAATTTTTCTTTAACTTTGAAGATAACGTTAAAATTGAGTTAAGAGTATGACTATCAAAGTTAGCATACCTTGTACCTCCAATGTTAAGATATTTAAACTTTATAAGTTTTAGTTAACTCAACTCCATTCTCAAACGCAGCCTTTGAGTTAACTAAAGTGTATTAAAGTTTATTTTTAAGTGGAGGTAGAGGTTTGCAGACTTTAGTTATCATATCTCTACCTCCATTCAAGAAGTTGTCTTAACTCTACTTTTTTGGGGGTGTTTCGCAAGCCACTAAAGTTAACTAAACTACATAATTTTGGAGTCTTTGCCAAGGTTTAGAAAAATGAGGTCCTAGTGGAGTTGAGATAACTGGAGTTATCTCAACTTTTGGGCTGAAAAAAGTTGAGATAACTATTGTTATCTCAACTTCAAGTTGGCTCCCAAACAACCTAAAGTCGAAAGGAAAAAAAAAATAAATAAATAAATAAATAAATAAATATATATATATATATATATATATATATATATATATATATATATATATATATATATATATATATATATATATATATATATATATATATATATATATATATATATATAGTTTTGGAGATAACTCTCCAAAACTTCTGTTTTCTTAACTTAACTCCATTACCAAACACCAGTTACTTGTCATTCAAAGAATTTATATTCTCACGATAATGTTGGATTTGTATATTGATTGTATCTTCATTCTCTGATACCTCTGTTTGATATTATATGTTTTTGTCTTATTATATCTTTATACAGCAAGTTCATATTATTTCTTATACTCCAAGTATTTGCAGTAGTATAAATGCTTGTCTTGACTAATAACATGATGTAGTATGTATAATACCTTCAACATTTGTCCTTTTTTGGGTTTTCAAAGTTTAGTTATTCATTTTAAGCGGTATGCAATAAATAAATTATCAAGAAGAAAAAAAGTGATAGTGGACATGATGGTTAAGAGAGACCCACGGAGAGAAGGATCCATGTAACTGATCCCCCAAAAGATTTGGCAGTTTGGGACTAGAAAAAACTTAAAAAGTTTTATTGTCTTCATGCTTATTAAATATGGCTTAACATGAATAATTTCAACAGAAGCAATAGCTGCTATAAGTTATTTGTTTTTCTGTTGGGGTGCATTTTCCTGAGTTTCCGTTTCAGTTCAGTTACACAACATTTGAACTCAATGTTTTTCATTTTTCCATCTGTTATTCTGGGCTATATTTGAGTACTGTTATTGCTATACTGATTATGTGACTGTTCATTCGACAGCTTTATGATTACCAGCATCATATGGGCCTTCTTCTTATCGAGAAAGACCAGCAGGCTTCAGAATATGAGGATCTAAAACAGAGATTTGCAGAAGCTGAGGGGATCTTCAAGCAGGAACAGACATCACACTTAACTGCTATATCTGAATTGGAAAAGCAAGTGCAAAACTTCCAGAAGGCTTTGGTCGTTGAGAAGCAGTGCGTTAAAGATGTAATACTGGCAGATACATACTTTATAGTATTTATTGCTTTCTTTATCTCCTTTTAATAATTTTTCTGATATTAATGTTTACCTCTTTGATCTGCTTTAAGTTTTCATGAGAATGTTGTTTCTGTTCCTATTCATGCTTATGGACAATTTGCAAGTTAATGTTGTTTAGTAGAATTCGTCCAAGGCATTTACTTTAGTAGTAGTTCACTCTGCAATCTTTTATTTTTTTGAGCTTCTTCTAATTTGTATTATTTTATTTTTGTTTAAAATTTTCTTTTTGAGGGTAGAAGGAGGAGAACTGCTTTCCCTGTCTGAATTTCTCAACAACCTTACATGCCTTAATATGAAAACCTGTACTATATTTCATGAAAAACCCCGCAACCATTTGAATGGCTTAGGCCCTGTTTGGGAACAAAGTTAAGATAACCACAGCTATTTCAAATTTGGTGCTACAAGATATGTAACTTTGGTTATTCTACCGTTACCTCCAAATTAAAGTTAGCTTTAGGTAAGAGTGGAGTTTAGTATAGTTATGTCACCTTTTGGGGTGAGATAAATGTAGTTATCTTAACTCCAAAATGAGAACCAAACGTGCTAAAGTTAGGATAACTAGAGGTTTCCAAAGTTATGAGAGATAACTCTAGTAATCTTAACTTAACTTGCTCCCAAACATAGCCTTGTCAGGGACAGAGCATTCCGTTTGGTTCATCACTCTAATTGTGCCTTAAAGTTGAAATGTTTCCTACAGAAAATCAATAATCTTTTGTTCTTCTAAGTGATTTGTTGCAGTCCAGGAGAATTTTCAGTATGCCAATTGGTTAGTTAGGCTATGGCGAGTCCTCTGCATAGGTTCCTTGGTCATTTTACCACAGATAAGCGACGGTTGATGTCAAATTGACAAAACAAATGGTTGTAAGAATATTTTCATTTCTTTCATGGAGCCTCTAATTCTACAGAATGATGGAGAGGGTTAAGACAATGATATGATTTAAGGAGGATTGATGCTGGTGTTTCTTTCTTCTGCGTAAGTTCATTAAAGCGATAGCAAAACCAAGATTGGGAAGCGGATATGAATACTTTGCATTTACTTGTGCACATCAGTTTGTCACAACTATTATGAGTTTGTTTTACAAATGATTCAAACTATAATTAGTTCAAATGTGGCTAGGTCTAGGGCTACAGGAGGCAAATTTAGTGTGTAGCTTTAACTATGGGAGGAACTGCTAGAGGAAAATTGGCATTATAGGTTTATGTGCGCAAGAAGGCAAACATTAAACAAGTAGGAGAATGGGAGGAATTAAGAAAGATAAAACATATGACAAAGCACGAACTATATCTATACTATCTGGCCCTAGTATGCAAACTAAACTCACATGTAACCTGGACACCAACTAGTCTACCCCACCCAAGCACAAACTATTTGTATTAACTCCCAGTAAAATTGTATGAACATCATAAACATAGCAAACTTCAAATGCTTCATATTAAAAAATTTGTTGCCTGCATATTTCGCCTCTGAGTCCACATGCCTAGAGATATTGTTATCATTTTAGAGACTTACTTTACTATGAGCTTAGTTTTAGTCCTGCTATGCTGTACGGATTGTAATGGTTCAACTAAATTGTTTTATTTATTCTTTTAGAGAATGGTTTTAACATAAATTTTGTTTTATATATTGATATATCTATTTTTTTTTAAAGAATTCCACAATTTGTAAAATGCTTTTTATGAACATGCATTGTTGTATGTTTTTGTTATGATTGATGCGGAGACGACTGTCATGTTGGTTTTCTTCATTCAGAGCATTTTGGCAACTTGGACTGTTTCATAAATTGCACACGTGCCATGCCTTGCTTGCTTAATTTTTAGGTGCTGATAAGTTTATCGATCAAAGTTTTTCTTGATCTGCTCCATTTGAAAGAAATCCTTTTTCTTTATGATTCTCTTCAAAAAGGTGCTGGCCAAAGGGGAAATCCAAACTTAGGGCTTTTTGGAAAATCAGAGTGGTTAGACTGGGAAATTTCACTTTACCTTTATGTCTCTAAGCTATACTATTTTCCTTGGTTAAGGAGGTCTACTGTAATCTGTATAGATGTACATCTTTTCTTAATTAAGCAGGCTAATTCTTTAGAATTTTATGTTCACACCATTGTATAATCATCATTTTTTGAATGGCTTTTTTTCTTCTTCTGAAAGATTATTTTTTTTAACAGCTTGAAGAGGCTCTGCTGAAGATGAGTGCTGAAATCGCAGACTCTAAATTGACATCTGACAATAAATTGGTTGAAGTTTGTTCCTCAGAGATTAATAATGGAAAACTATTCCTGCAAACTAATAATCAGCTGCAGAAAGATGACAGACTTCAAACTAAATGCACCTTCTATACTACTGAGTATAGTTTTTGCTCAATCTATTTTTTCTGTTTCATATCTGGTTGAAAAATCTATTCTTTTAATTGAGCAGCAGTCTATTCTTCTAATTTGATTTTTTGTTTGTATAATTTATAACGAGGATTTTTTTTTGTTGGGATTTTGTGAGATTCAGGGAAACAGGACATGGAGAGGATCTTTCATGTGAAAGTGATGATCAGTTGGCTTGGCAAAACAGGCTGTTGGAGGGTCAGCAAAGGATTGATGAGAACGATATTCATACCAGGCTACGAATTTTAGCTACTAAAGAGAAGGTTGTATATTATTGAATTGATTCTCTTTTAATTGTGGTCATTCTCTGTATTGATGTACTTTATCCTATGGTTCTTCACAGGCTGTTGACAGCAAGCAAATGGACTTGGAGAGGAAAGAGGAAAATTTGCTTGTCAAAGAAAAAGAGCTTGCTGCTAAGGAAAGAGTGAGTGTAATCTTAAGGCTCTGTTATGGGTATTATTTATTTTTATCGGTCTCAAATATGCATTTTGCTTCTGCTAGGGGAAATTGAGCGATAAAATACATAATTTAGAGTTAGAAAAAAAGATATACACACGTGATAACAGGAGAAAATCAAACAAAAGCTTAAGCTGTGAATTTTATGATTCCAAAGAATAGCCCTAATATGATCATGAATGTTTATAATTTATTTTCCTATAAATGTTATCTTATCGTTTTTGATTGATCTGGAATTCGTTGGAGGTGGAAAATGTCCTCTCTTTTTTCCCCCTTGGGCTTCAAAAGTTAAAAATATCTGAGATTTTTCTGTCCAATTTTTTGCTTCTTCGAGCTGTAACAGCGTAATGGAGGTGATTTAACCTGGCAGTCAGTTACTAAGTTACTTTTACATTATTGATTTTATATTTTTAATTTCTCCCTTTTATTTTTAACATCTTTTTCCCCCTTCATTATCCTATTATCTCAGACCCCGAACCAATCAACTAAGCCTCACCTTATTCTATTTATTCTCTTGAAGGTGGGAATTCAAAAGCTTCGTGATGATCACAGCCTTTCTCTGGAATCCAAGAAGCATGAGTTGGATCAGAAGCAAAGATCCTTCGAGGAAGATTGGAAAGACAAATTGGATTCTTTGGAGAAAAAGAAGATTGAAATTAGCTGCAGGGAGAGTCAAACTTATGAAAGAGAACATGCATTAGAGATCGAATTGAAGAAGCTGAAGCTTAAAGACGAAGAAATTAACTCAACATTGAGACTATTGAAGGAGAACGAAGAATCATTACATATAGATGAGCAGAAAGTAAAGGACGGAAAAGAGCAGCTAGCCAGAGACATTCACAATCTGGAGATCTGTAAATCTGAGCTTGAGAACTCAAGGTTGGCTATGAAGGCTGAAGAAGAGCAAGTTATTAGAGAGAAGGAAAATCTCATAATAGCACAGCTAGAAGTGAAACAGGAACTCGATAATTGTAAGATTATTAAAGAATCCCTTATGAAGGAAACAAAAGATCTGGCTCATGAGAAAAATAAATTTGATACAGAGCTGGATGCACTGGAGAAGAGAAGAGTTGCCCTAGAAACAGAGCTGAATCAATTCATTGACGAAAAAAAAACATTTGATGACTGGCGACTGATTGCAGAAGAGAGACTGAGAAGTGAGAGCCAGAAATTTGATAGAGAGCTGGATGCACTGGAGATGAGAAGAGTTGTTCTAGAAACAGAGGGAAAACAAGTCAATGATGAAAAAAGAGCATTTAATGACTGGCGACTGATTGAAGAAGAGAGACTGAGAAGTGAGAGCCAGAAATATGATAGAGAGCTGGATGCACTGGAGATGAAAAGAGTTGATCTAGAAACAGAGCAAAAACAACTCAATGATGAAAAAAAAACATTTAATGACTGGCGACTGATTGAAGAGGAGAGACTGAGAAGTGAGAGCCAGAAAATTTATAGAGAGCTGGATGCACTGGAGATGAAAAGAGTTGATCTAGAAACAGAGCAAAAACAACTTAGTGATGAAAAAAAAGCATTTACTGACTGGCGACTGATTGAAGAAGAGAGACTGAGAAGCGAGAGCCAGAAAGTTAGGGTCGACATCCAGCAAGAATTGGAAGGAATCCGATTGAAGAAAAAGGATGGTGAGATTGGGAGGATAACAGTAACTAATCAGAATCTTTCACAATTGTTTAGCTGTTCTGATGAATCAAATTTAGGGAAGCTCAAAATGGACATTGATTTATTGGCAAGGGAGGAAAACGAAAGTCCTACCAAAAGAAGAAAGCTTGATGCTGATCCGCATCAAACGAATTTTGTTGATGAACAAGAAGAGTTCATCAAAGGGAGAGACCATTCTCCGGCTTTGGCTGAGGTGCGCAATATCTATAAGAATTGTGGTGTTACAGTTAGTGAATTATATGAGCCCATGCTCCAGACTCCCAGCACCGCTTCAATCAGAAAAAATATTCCTTTGGATCAGCATATGGATGGTAAGAACAATAGACTTCATCTTGTTCTACTTGCATGTGGTTTATTTTGCTAGTTTCAAGTAATATGGGGAATTGGTCACCATCTTTTATGTATGGATTATTTAATGACGTTCACTGCTTCCCCATGTATACTTTTAACTGATCTAAATATGTATGTTGTGTTATAGTAAAAATACACAATTATTAAAAAAAGTTTTAAAAAGTACATGAATATATTTAGTGAAGAATTCTCACACTAATCTAAGTATCAAATTTTTTACAAACACATGATTTCCAAGCACTATGTGCATATTATTTTCTCAGCAGTTATAACTTGTCCATGTTGAAACTTATGGCTCATGGAGAAGTGGTAGTTTGTTGTTTCTTACCAGTATTTAATTAGGTCATTATTGTTCTCGCAGTATAGAGGTGCTGGAATATGTAATTCCACTTATTGACATTTTTGTGTTATAAAGCTTTCTTCCCCCCTCTTAACTTGTGCTAAAGTTGACAACTTGACATAATGTTTGTAGGCTCTTCATCTGTAAATTTGGGAGGCCAGTTTCCATCACTTTGGAAATGTTCAATGCAATTCAATTCGTCTCCTGGAGAAATAGTAAGCCACCCAATTGAATGCAGTTCTCCGATGTCTGTTGCACTCAATCAAGAAGAAACTTTTGTGAGCAAAACCAATTTTGCATTTGATAGAGCTACCGGTGGGGACTCTGAAGTATCAGAAAGTTTATGTACAGATGGGGATACCAGAAAGAGTGAAGATAAGCCCAGTATTTCTTCCATTGATATTCTAGATAAGAGAGATGAAGCTGAATCCCAAATTCTTTCATCAAAGCAGAGAGGAGGTTATCAAGGCAGAAGGAGAGGTAGGCCCAAAACTATCAGGAGAAATTCCATCGATGCTGAAGCCATAGTTGGAGAGAATGAGAATCGAGAAGACAGGGGACAGCAAGCAGATGAGACATCAGAAGATTCTATCTCTTTTACTGAAACAATCAATAATTGTAAGAGGACGCAAACTTCTTCTCCTGGGACACCGACTTCTGAGCAAAAGCGTTACAATTTCAGAATGTCCACAATGTAAGTAATTTTACTTCAATTATATAGACTGCATCCTAGTATGAGAAAACCTGAATATATATATATATATATATATATATATATATATATATATATATATATATATAGGGTATATATAGGGTAAAAGGGATATGAGCAACTTGCTCATTTAGTAAATGAGCAAGTGATGAGGTGGCATGCATGTGATTGGAAAATTCTAAAAGTGGTTAGATACTCAATGTATCACATGCATGCCACCTCATCACTTGCTCATTTACTAAATGAGCAAGTTGCTCATATCCCTTTTACCCATATATATATATATATATATATATATATATATATATATATATATATTGGCTTGGGGAGGAATAAACAGATCGGTTTTGGTTGCATTTGAATTATAAGCTATGATATATATGCCCGACCTGATTTCAGTCATTTTTGTTACTTACACCCATAGTAATTTGAGAACCCGTTGGTCCAAATTTGATCACCAAACTTCTATACCCATCTATACTAATCCTAATATGTAATGGGAGAAGGGTGTGGGTGATTCTACCTTTTGATCTAATGCACATTCCATTTTCTGCAATATCGAATACCTGTCACAATTTTCATGTCTTGAGACAGTAACAAGACCATAGTGCTAATGATCTAGTTCATTTGATAAATAAAAAAAACTATATCAACTAAATGCTGATATTTATTCAACAAAAGCTACATGCTAAATATTAAAGATGATATTTCCTAACCCCAAGCATTAGTACCATTAGCAATTACTAGCGAGACATTTTTTTGGAAACTGGGAACGATAATGTAAGAAAGGACCCCTTAGGTTTCACGAGTTCAGAGGCAAATATATTAATACCTGAGATAAGAATTAAGGAAATATGTTAATAGAATTTCAAAATTCTTATGAAGTGAACCTATTGGCTATGATGACAACTGATAAATAATATGCAGAAACATAATTTAGAGAGGCTCACAACCTGAAAGAGAAGCAACTAAATTACAAAGGCCCAATCAAATATAGAGCACAAACTTGTAATTGAATTTCACCTCAAAGTCAGGGTGTGCAGCTGTGCTCTTTGATCTCCTGAAGTTTCCTCACTTCATTATGTTAAACTGTTCTTGGTTATGTCTGCCTTATTTACATGGTCCATTTTCTTTCTTTATTTATGGCAGAAACAGGCGTAGATGTACGGATGAATGATGCTGCTAAAAGATTACTTCGGAACGCTTAACAATGCTTTGGTTGGATCTGAAGCTGAACCGTGAAATTTGAAGTTATGGAAACCGCGAGTAATGAATGATGATGCTAAACATAACTTGAGAACTGGAACTTGTCTCTTGCACAAGTGTGCTGATACCTGAGTGACAATATTTACTGTCTTTTAATTTATATTGCTTGTGTGTAGAGAATACATTCAATTGATATATGTCAATTACGAAGGTTCATACTGGAATTGGGAAGTGCAAACTGTATGATCCTATCGCTTGCGAGTTGGTTAACTTGTTGAAGTTGATGCTTAGTATGTTCTACTCGTATGGTGAAATTATTGGACATAATCAAACATATTGAGAAAATGGAGTCTCGTACTTATAAAATGAAATTTCCCTCGTATAGAGTAAGTTATACTCGTATGGTGAGAATCTATACGACCCACCAATTATCAAACCAAAAAAGATCGTTCATTTTTCATCTACTTAAAGTATGGATAGAAAGATCTTCAAATGACTTGATGTTATAAGCATGCATAAAATGATATAATAATCAAAGTGAACGGTGCAGATCATCCACGGTGTCTATATCTGAATTTACTCACCAAATTTGAATTATCTTCACACTCTGAGTGGTCTTGGGATAAAAGACTTGTTTTTCAAATTTTCACTAATCACCACATTGTCCTCACTGTATGCAGCTGTTAGTCCTGCAATATACATAGTTCATAAGTTTTCGCAGAATCAACAAAAAATTCATTGTTCCTTGTTCTTTGTTCTTTTTCTAAAAAATTCCTGCAAGATACCGATTACCATGAAAGCTACCTAAAGTTAAAATCCTAGGTTTAATCTTCTTGGTTCGACTTCCTGAATCGTATCCCCAGGGCCAGCCCAGGGGTAAGTCAAACGAGCCAATAGGCTTGGGCAAACCCCCTTTTCATGGGCAACAAATTTTTTTAAAGCTTTTATAACATATAATGGCAACAGAATTATGCTTTAACAGCCCACTAGACAATATAATCTTGTGCTTGGAATGTATAACATATTTTAACAGCCCACTAGACAAGTAGACAATGTATAACATATTTTATTCGCTTTTAGTTTTACTTTTTGTTGTTATTATTAAAAAAAATTACTAAGGGGTAACAAAATATGGGTTTGGCTAATACAACCCGAATCTCCGGGCTGGCCTTGCGTATCTCTCATAGTGTCGTTGATTGCCTTCTCCTTCATCTTCAAGGTCGTCTTAGAACTGTATAATTTCTTCATCAACTTCTCCTTCACCATCCCTCTCATCTTCACTTCTTCGAAGCTACTATTACTATTACTCATCTCCAACTTTTCGCTTGACATTCAACCCCTATATGTAGTACAGAAGAGAGGGGGAAAAAACCTTGAAGATTATTGGGGTTGGTTATTTAAGTCATATATGTTATGGGCCTAATTACGGCCCAGAAGCGAATTTGGGCCAGTTTAAGAGGGCCGCATGGATATGGGTCAGGCTTTGGAAAAAGAATTAGAAAGAAAGTCGATGAGAAAAAGGGTAAATGTCACCAAACTTTACCCATGTTTCACCAACTTGCAGATAGGGCTATAAATCAGATCGGACGGGATCGGACAGTCATATGTTCAAGCTTGGACCGAAATTTTACTCGGATGGGCTTATGTCCGGCTCGGTCCAAATCGGACAAAATTTTTATAGTCCAGACTCGGTTCGATAAAACATCGGACCGCAATAATACTCGGATGGACTTATGTCCGACTCAAGCTCGGTAAAGTCGGACCTAATAATTTGTTCAAATTCGGTTCGTATAACAATTCAGACGGTCCACGGTCGGATCATTTTTCGAGTTGGACTCGGACGGACAATGGACCGTCCTGTTAGTTTTACACCCCTACTTGCAGATAACTAAACCCATAGATTTTTTTTCCTTCTTGAGATCGGTGTACTATATACATAAAATTATTGCGGCACACTGCTTTAACACTAACATCGTCAACCTTTGATAAGATTGACCATTATGCCCCTCCCGCCTTCCTAGTTTTACATGAGTAAGTAACATCTCTCTTCCTTATAACTTTCTTAAATTATACTTCTCCCAACAACTCTTTGCATTCGCTCTAATTTATTTTCCATTTCATTAGTAGAGAAATGGGGGGTACACAACAAGATATTTTGTTGCATCGTGTAGGATATTGAGGTTATTGCCTCTATTTTGGGCTTTTTGGATGTATTAATTGCCTTCGGGTTTTCTATGTATTACTATATGACTGTTTCGTTAATTATTATTAATGAAGCGATAACAGAGTCATTTTTTTTATTAAAAAAAATTTAAAAAAAATACGCACAATAAGAATTAGAAAGAAACAAAAACATATGATGCGTGTAGATCAATTATACATGTTCTTCTCGTCTTTACAATAATCGACAACAACAACAAAGCATTTTTCGGCAGATTACAATAATCAATGTGACCTGCAAAATATAAAATCCTCTAATACAAGTGTTGCATTCAGTACCTGCCAAAAAACAGTTGAACAATAAAGCAAGGATGGATAGGGACTCCTCACTCAGCATTGAGGCTAGAGCACATATCATGAGAGAGAGAGAAGAGACCTTTATTATTTTTTGCTTAACTACTTAATATCGCTAATCTCTAATATTATAATATGATAAGACCTTAGAGCATCCACAATGGTAATTTTTTTTTTTTGGCAAAATAGAACGAATAGAAATGGAATAGATCGAAAAGTCTGCAGTGATCGTTTGCTATATTTTGCTAAAAGTTGAGTAGGACGAGACAACTTGTTTCGTCCGTTTTTTTTTATAGATTTAATTAATTACCGATTAACTATTAAAATATCTTAATTAAATAAATTAAATATTAAAATATACCCTAATCCTATTTAAATACCTACTAAACTATTAATTAAACCTTAAAACCCATTAAATCCCCCCAATACCTGGACGGGACAACATGTCCCGTCCGTGGGTATTTTTTGATTTTTGATTTTTTATTTTTCGAATAATCTAATTCGTTGATCAGTTGAAAAAATTGAAAAAAAAAATTTATTTTGGGAAGGACGATACAACATGTATCGTCCGACCCTATTTATAAAAATATATATATATATATATATATATATATATATATATATATATATATATATATATATATATATATATATACGGGACGAGACAAGTCTCGTCCGATTGTAATAAAAAATATTAAATATATTGAGACGATGTATCGTCTTCTTCTATATTCTCAAATTTGCTAGCCCACTTCTCAAATATGAGAATCGACTGTAGCTCGTTTGCTATTTTTTAATCAAATAGCAAACGACTGCAGAGGTCGATTCTCATATTATTCCCAAAATATGAGAATTTGAGAAATATAGCAAACGACTGTGGATACTCTTAGTGTCATTAATAAATCTACCAATTGTACATCTACCAACAGGTACATAATTAATAAATGAAAAAAATCAGGTTCAAATCCTCACTGTGTCAAAGTTTTTCGATGCACGTGTAAATTACTAGTTTTCATAGAAAGAAATGCAGTTGGCCACCCTTAAGAGGGTGGGCCCCCTCTCTCTCTTCGCCCTACAACTATTGAAGCAGTTTGGTTTAGATGTCCTTGAGGTGTGGCTCCTACCCTCCTTAGTGTGTTCCCGCTGCACAAAGAGGATCGCCCATCTCTGTATACGCTGTCCCACTTCTTTTTGTTTTTTTTAGTTAAATACACTAGTAATTTATACTTACAACACACATCTTCATATACTAGTAATTTACAGAAGTAAAAATTTCGACATTGTCTAGTATCGAAGCTAAGATCTCATTTATATTAGTTATGTACGTGCATTGCACATGCTTGTTTAGTTACAATGCACGTGTTTATTTGGTTACACAACCCCAACTCTCCCATTAAAATATTACTAGTAATTTGCACGTGCGATGCACGTCTTAATAAATATAGGTTTTTTAAAATAAAAATTTAGACATAATCTGGATTTGAACATAGAACCTCCTTTATAATAGTTATGCACGTGTATTGCACGGGTTGGTAGATTGACAAAACATTTACAAATGACACTAAGGTCTTCTCCCATTATAATATTAGAAATAGGAGTATTTCTTAGTTTTTAAAAATAGTGGGGGTACATGCTAATTTTTACATTTTAAATGGAGTCATTTGCTAAAATATCCCTTTTTTAGGAGCTGCACGTGCATCACACGGGTATGTTTGGAGGATTTAGTTTGCCGTATATTGCACGTGTTTACTCAGTTACAAAATTAGGGTTTGTTTGTTTATAACCCCAACTCTCCCATTAAAATAGTAGAGATTATTACTATTAAATTATTAGATTATATATATATATATATATATATATATATAAAGAAAGCTATCAAGTGGCTCACAACCCCCCCCCCCCCCCCCCCCCCCCCCCCCCCCCCCCCAAAAAAAAAAATCAAAGGCCCATATCAAACCTTACAAAACACATTTTTTCTCCAAAATTTCAAACCCAAAACCAAATTTTTCCCCCTAAAAAACTCATTACTTTATTACTATCTCCCTCTTCTCTCTTTACTTTTTCATATTTCTCTCTTTTTCTCTCTCTCTCATTCTTTCTTTATTTACTTAGAAATTTAGATTTTAAAATTTCAGTTTTGTAAATTTTTAAAATTTTTAATCGCAAATATCTCTTCAACAATTAAATTTCATTATTTTTCACACTTAAATATCTCTCCCATTTTAAGTTTATGTTGAAAAATAATTATAAATGGGGGTATAAAATCCAACTTCTTAGAACTTAAATTTTTCCTCCTAAAAAACTCATTATTTTATTACTATCTCTCTCTTCTCTCTTTACTTTTTCATATTTCTCTCTTTCTTTCTCTCTATATATATCTCTCTCTCCCATTCTTTCTTTATTTATTTAGAAATTTAGATTTTAAGATTTCGGTTTTGTAAATTTTCAGAATTTTTAACAGTAAATATCTCTTCAACAATTAAATTTTATTATTTTCCACAATTAAAGTTCTAAAAAATTGGATTTTATACCCTTATTTATAATTATTTTTCAACATATACTAATGGAAACATAGACTTTTATTTATAACTAATTATTGTCATACTATTCAAACTTGAGCTACATAATTATTGTTTTATTGTTTACATGACTTTTCGTATTTTGTATTGTTCCGAAGACGTACCGTAGGCACGTGCCCACGGGCAAATCTAGTATATATATAAAGTAAAAACTTTGACGTATTCTGGCCTCAAATCTGAGACTTCCTTTATAATAATTATGTACACGTAATACACGTAAGTTGGTATGTTTATAAATGACAACTTCAACTCACCCATTATGAGATTACTAGTAATATACACGTGCGATGCACGTGTTAATTTTTAAAAAATAAAGTAAAAAACTGTGATTTGCACATGCAAAACACATCTTAATAAATATAATTTTTTTAAAGTAAAAATGTATTTTAAAAAAATAATATAATATAGCACGCGTGAGGCAAGTGTTAGTAATATGTATATAAAAGGTATAATAGGAGAGTTGAACATAACGTGTGAAGCACGTGTTAATAAAAAAAATATGAAGTAAAAACTCGGATGTAATCGTGCGGTGTATATGTTAATTTAAAAAATTTAAGTAAAAAATATATATGCTTTAAGTGAGATGCAGTGTCAATTAAAAAATTTTAAATAAAAAATGAGAGAGTTGGAGTTGCATGTGCAACGCACGGGTTTGTTTGTTGACAAATTACAACTCTAACTCTCCCATTATAACATAGAATAGAGATAGAAGATAGAAATCAACACATGCAATGCACGTTCTAATATTTTATTTATTTACTAGATTTTCCCATGGGCACGTGCCTACGGCATGTCTTCAGAACGATACAGCACATGAAAAACCTTGTAAACAATAAATCTACAATTATATAGCTCAAGTTTGAATAGTATGACAATAATTAGTTGTAAATAAAAGTCAATGTTTTCACTAGTATATGTTGAAAAATAATTATAAATTGGGGGTCTAATTTGTGGTCCGATTTATATTACTGTTGAAATTGTTCATTTTTTAGCCACATGATGCATGGGTGAATGACCTCCAAACCACTTGATTTTTTCTACACATACATCCATTAGCATGATAAACATGATGGACGGAATGGATCTTCCATAATGACCCCACCAAGTGAGTATAATCACTTTGTATGAAAAACATTTCCTCATACTCTATATGAGGCTCACCTTTCTCATATATATATATATATGGGAAAAAGGGGTATGAGCAACTTGCTCATTTAGTAAATAAGCAATTGATGATGTGACATACATATGATTGAAAAATTCTTAAATGAGTTAGTTGTCCAATGTATTACATGCATGTCACATAATCAATTGCTCATTTATTAAGTGAGCAAGTTGTTCATATCCTTTTTACTATATATATATATATATATATATATAGGAAAATGCTCCATTGAAAACACAAATGTTGTGAAAACACGTGAAAACCACCTAAGCCGGCCTAGGTTATAATGTAACCTACAACGGCCTAGGATTGTTTTCCCGTTTTTCACGCTACCGTACATTTTCAACGGAGCATTTCCCATATATATATATATATATATATATATATATATATATATATATATATATGCTCGGTTGAAAACGCAAATGTCTGTGAAAACGTGAAAACAAGCCTAGGCCGTTGTTGGAAACAACGGCCTAGGTTATAATGTACTGTAGCGTTTACTAACGTGCAAACGCCTTAACCCGTTATTGGCGATGACGGATTAAGGCAAAATACATAACCCATTATTGGGGATGACGGGTTATGTATTTTGTCTTAACCCGTCATTGCCGATGACGGGTTAAGGCGTTTGCACGCATTTGCATGACATTTGCGTTTGCAACAGAAGATGACCATATATATATATATATATATATATATATATATATAGAGAGAGAGAGAGAGAGAGAGAGAGAGAGAGAGAGAGAGAGAGAGAGAGAGAGAGAGAGAGTCCCCTTCGGTTGCACACTACTTTTGGTGAGCACTCCGTGAACACTCATGAAATAGAGCACCTATGACAAATCCAAACCGCTCATATTGTTCAATATACCTTAGATATCCTAACAATAAAAAATCAAGTAATTTGAAGTTCATTTGCCCATCCATCATGCTATTAGAATTTTTAGCCATATAATTTTGTGATGATGTAAATTATGGGCAAATGAACTTCAAATTACTTGATTTTTTATTGTTAAGCTATCTAAGGTATATAGAACAATATGAGCGGTTTGAATTTGTCATAGGTGCTCTATTTCGTGAGTGTTCACGGAATGCTCACCAAAGTAGTGTGCAACCGAAGATTTTTCTCTCTCTTGCTCTCTCTCTCTCTCTATATATATATATAGAAAGAGAGAGAGCGAGATAGAGAGAGAGAGAGAGAGTGAGTTAAATAAATAAAGTTGTTGTTTTGGGGGGAATTAGAATTTGAGTTTTGGGGGGAGGGGGGGGGGGGGGTTGATTTTGGGGAGATTGATGGGGAGAGCCACTTGATAGTTTTCTTTGTGTTTATTATACAGATGATAAAGACTACGACTTAATATGGCCTCAAACCTGAGACATCTCTCCACCCATCTCAAACCTTTACCAAATTACCCTTAGCGGCACAAATTTTTGTTTTATATAAGTGACACTTTTATAAAATAATTATGTCGTAAATAAATTTAAATTTTGAGAGTATTATGGTAACTGACAATATCTGAGTAAATGAATAGTTAATATAACTCCCAATTAAAAATGAATGATTAAGATTAGATGGTTTATTGTCTACAATTTACAGATTCTCTACAAATAACATAACTCTAACTCTCGCATTATAGTATCAGAGATTACATATTACAGATTAGTGAATTCTAGGTCCTTTATAGCTTTTCGAGTTTGGGAGTGTAGAGAGGAAACGAGCCGTAGGTATTTGTAATTTGTTAGGGTTTTTAACATATATGCCCCTAACAAATATGTGAATATCATGTATGCCCCTCATAAATATGTATTTTCATATTTGTCCCTAACAATATATACAACATCTCTTAAATACCCCTCTAGTTAAAAAAAACTCAAAACGATGGAGAATTTTCAGTTTTTTTAATGGACTTGATGAAAAATGACTGAAATATTTTCTTCTCCATCATTCAAACTATATATTCTCCATCCTTGTAAATCTGGGCAATTGTTATTCCAACCGAGACTCATTAACTTTTCTCAAAATTTCTTCATTATTTTCAAAAAATGGACAAACTAACAATGCATCTTTAAAAATTATATATTTTTCCTCACGTTACTTATCCAAAATTGTCATCAATCTTGTTTTTAATGATAGATTATAAGCTTTCTTATTTATTTTCCTTAAAACTCTTAAAACTTTTATCATTTGGTTGTCTAATATGATCTTGTAATTTAATTTTTATTTGTCTTGTAAGGGTAAAATCATAGTTAACTTAGTGATATCTAATATAGGGGTAAATATGAAATAAAGTCCAAATTGTTAGGGGCATATACGAAAATATATATTTGTGAGGGATATATATGATATTATCATATTTGTTAGGGGTATATATGTTAAAACCCCAATTTGTTATATATATCATATCACAGCGTATCCATGAACTAAGTTGTTGAACTAACAAATAGTTTGAATTGAAAATAAGAATTCCATCAAATTATATATTGGAGAAATCGAACTACCCATAAAGAAAAGATAAAAGTTTACATAGTGAAAAACCCTGACACTGGGCTGAAACATTGAATGTGCCCTTTTTTTCCTTCTTCTAATGGACCAGAGAAACGAAATAAATAACCTTTTAAATGGTCAAATAAATGAGATAATCCAACAAAGTTGTGGACCGAGATCATAGTAGTATAACAATTTATTTTAAAATTCCACTATAAATAAATAAACAGGGCCGACCCTTACCTTGAGGCCAGTGAGGTGGCCGCCTCAGGCCCCAATTTTTTTGCATTTTTATGGGTCCCCAAATTTGTATTCCTCTTGTAAATATAGACACGTATTTTGCGCATAAAAAAATTATATTGTAATTAGAGACCCTCAAAAATAATTATTTGGATCTTTCGCCATGAGCCCCGAGAACTCAGGGCCGGCCCTTAAATAAATAAAGTGTATCCAATAAGACTAGGATCTTGGGTGTTCTGATTGCATGAGAACACTTTCACTTGGCTAAAATTTCAAAGTTGTAGTCAGATGATTGATTAAAGCTTCCAACAAATATAGAAGTTGCATAACAACTCAATGGAATTCATATGGAAGGAGGTATGAACATAAAAACCATCACTATCATGACAGAGAATTTGCTATCTATACCATCCTTTCATTAAACTAAATTCTTTTTAAATAGGGACAATTGAACAAAAGTTGAGGTCCTTCCACAATTACTCCAGTGAAAAAAAAGGAAGGCAGAGATTGAGACTTTGAGTGAGATAACACTAAAGGGACAAAGCCACCTAACAAACTAAGTAATTTAATGCTGTTTGGCTATAAGAGCTGCTTTTCGTGGTAGATCACTAGATTTTGTACAGAAGAGTTAAATGAGGTCCACCACATGCTTTATGCACCCACAGATCCTACAGCCTCATTCAGCCATTGCTCTCAGAACAGTTAGGATTCTTGTCACTGAATTAGCCTCATACTTGTAGGAGAAAATTTTTTCCGTTACAGAGTACTGGCACTCGCATTGTGCAGCCCTATGGACGATTCACATCTTGCAAGTCTTGAAAGGCAAATTTTGAGTAACTCCGAGATCGGCTGAGATTTGATACCATGCTTATCATTGCAAAAGGTTACTGTATATATATCTCCATACTACCTGCAAGACTGTTCATAAATCAAAGTTTGTAAAAGGAATGATGGTATGGAAATAGGAACGGTCCTCCGCGTTTCATTAAAGAGAATTTAACAAAACATACAATCAAAAATAAGGTTTATGAAGTTCAGATCCGAACAGGCTGGGTTACGGACCTCATACACCCCAACTAACAAACAAAAAATACATCGAAATATAGTCCTACTGATCGGCCGCCCCCGCCAGAGCAAATTTTTCGTGCCAATTTGGGCTCACTCTCTCACTCAGTCCCTCGCTTGTACACCGTTTATCTTCTCCAACTATCGTACACTCTCCCTCGTCGTCCCCAGCAGTGACCCAAACGACAAGTGTAAGCACCATATGAGAGACACTGCAGGCACTCCACAAACGTCAAGATTGAGTCATCGTTCTCATCCCCTCGCTTCACTCTCGATGACTCTCACCACAACTTCGCAATGAGGGTAGACGTCGCATCTGATCCCTGCGAGCCCTCTGACATGAAAGAAACTAAAGACACCCCTCACTTTGACCAACCATGGTCAAAGTAGAGCCCAAACTATAAATTTGCCTGACAACAGCCACCCACACCAATTAGGGTACATTTCATTGCTAATTGTAAATTTGTTGTAATTTGGATATTAGGGAATGTTCCGTCAACAACATTGAGACCCCCCGTCGACGAGTCTGAGCCAGACCACTGACAACCAAATAGAAACCCTTCAATCGACGAGTCAGATCCAGACCACCGTCGACGAAATTGAGACCCCCCCCCCCCCCCCCCCCCCCCCCGGTCGACCACCGTCGACCACAATGAAACTCCCCGTCGACCAAATTGAAACCCTCTGTCGACGAAATAGAACCAGACCCCGTCGTTGCCGACCTTAGCCCTGTCGAACCCGACGATCTTGCCTTGCAGGCCAACTCCACCGTCGACCAAAATCTCCGACAACTCAGCCTTCGAGCAGCGGGGCGACATGATTGACCCAAACCACCGTGGACCAAGATTCACCGTTGACCAAAACCCCCGTCGGCAACCACACCCCCGTCAGGCCCCTCGTCGACGAGACAAAACCAAGTCCCCATCGTTGCCTTCGCCATCCTCGCACGTTTGCCGAAGTCGAAGTGTCGGCGTGAGGAGAGTAGGGGATAGAGAAGGTGGGTGAACAACGAATGGGGAGGGGGCGGCGAAGCCCTAGCCGCCACCCCCTCTAAACTTAGATCTAGATCTAGTTTCTCTTTTTTGGGTTCTTTTTTGGGGAGCTTCTCTCTCTAGAAAATCTAAAGAGATTTTTTTTTTTTTTAAGTTGAACATATGACAGTTACATGTATAATAGACATGATCAATCAACAGTCAACATTCAACAAGCATGAAAAATTACTTGCTCAAAAGAACAGGAAACACTCATGCAGATAAGAGCATCCACAGTCGTTTGCTATAAATGCCAATTTGCCATTTTTTAGCAAACGAATGGCTGCAATGGTTTCTCATTTTGTCATTTTATAGCAAAGTTTCTATTCTTGTTTCTCAAATATGAGAAACGAAAATGAGAATTCTCAAATTATAAAGGACGGGGAATGATTTCCCGTCTCTCAAATTTTAATATATTTTATTATCAACAGACGGGGTATCTTATACCGTCTGTTAAATTTTATTTATTTATTTTTTTTAAAAAGGGTCAGACGGGATATCATATCCCGTCGTTCACCTTTATTTATTTATTTATTTATTTTTAAATGGACGGCCATGATTGGCCGATTAGAAGAAAAAAAAAATTTCCAAATGGTGGGACGGGGAATGATTCCCCGTCCATGGAATGATTCCCCGTCCTAGGAATCTGGATGAAAAAGTGGGTAGGTTTAGATAGTTCTTTAATTAGGTTTAGTTATTATTATATTATTTAATTTATTTAATTAATATAGTTTAATAGTTAATAAATAATTAACTATTTTAATTTAATTTTAAAAGTTGAGACGGTATATAATATACCGTCCCACTCAATTTTTGGCGAACAATATAGCAAACGACCACTGCAGCGATCGATCCTATTTGCTATTACTGTTGCAGTCATTTTTGGCCAAATGAGAAACACCACCGTGGATGCTCTAAGGGAATTGTATGATTTGTAATGTAAACAAGTATGACATTAAATATACTAAAACTTGGGGGAAATTAACACTAAGTGGTTCAAGTACTCTTCATATTGATCTTAGACAGCTTATAATTTGTGGGAAATTTAGTAGTTCTGTGTTGAGTCTGATTCATCGGTAAGATTTTAATAAGCCTAGAAAGGAACTAATTTTTTGTACACATCTGTCTTGTGATACAAGAAAAAAAACATAATGCGAGATAGTCCATATAGTGTATCATCGCATCGCATCAATACGACTACTCTATGCAGGGAAATTTTCCTCTAATTACTCCAATTAGAGCGTCTGTAGTCGTTGGCTATATACTTATGTTTTGAAAAAAATAAAAAACATGACGCTGCAGTTGATCGCTATATACTCAAATTTTGGGTATTAAGTGAATAGTCTTCTGCTATATTTGAGAGACGAAATGATTTTTTTTGAAAAAATAGTCGATGAAAGATGATTTTTCGTCCATTCAATAAGACGAAAGCTAGTTTTAAAAAAAAAATTAAAACATTAGACGGTAGATCATTTCCCGTCCCAAATTTTAAAAAAATGATCGGATTCCCGTCCCTTCGATTTTTTTTAATATTTCGACGGATGGAAAAGATTTTTAAAAAAAATAAAAAAATAGCATGGTCATCTGCTGTCCCATGCATTTATTCACAATTTGGTGCAAAATATTCTATAGACTAGAGCCTATAAATATTTATATGTGTATAGATTAGGTATTAATTGGAATTTAATTAAGAATTAAGATTTATTTAAGATTTAAAAAGATTTAGTTAGGATTATATTAAGAGTTAATTAGAAATTAATTATGAGTAAATATTTTGGCCTTTTTTTTAATTCTCAAACAGGAAGAAATGATTCTCCGTTCATTGGTTTTTTATTTTTATTTTAAAAAAGTTTAATGGACGGCAAATTATTCATCGTCCGTCGATTTTTTTTAAAATAAAACTAAAAATTTGAATTCAAACAACTACAGCTGAACCTCAAATTTTCTTCTTCCCATATGTGAAATACCCAAAATTTGAGTTGTACCGACTACATATACTCTATGTATATTTCATCTTTTACCTGGAATATGGAATTGCAAAGCATAATCATTCCCTTATTGCATTATCACGCAATCACATGCAGTAGAAATGGTCCCCTCCAACAATGACACAATACTCTAGCTAATACCCTCCTTGTCTCCTCCCCGTCCACGTTCCTCTCTCGCCCCTCACATACTGTGCCCAAAAAAAGTTGAAAATATGATGGTACGAATACGATCATACCAGCTCTAAAGCATCAGATGCTATTACAACTTCAAACTCAATCAAGCTTGGGCGAGAGCAGTAAGAGTAAGAGTACTCGTACTATATCCGTTTCTTTTGCAAGTATAGTCTAGTGATTACCCTGTTCGTTAGTGTGCGAGAAATCGAAAATTCAAATCTCATTTGCTCTAGCTACAAGTAGGGCTGCAAACGAACCGAGCTACTCGGCTCGAGCTCGGTCAAAGCTCGACTCGAGACGAGAAATCGAGCTCGATAGCTTAACGAGCCGAGCTCGAGCTTGGGCTTTTTGTGATTTTAGACTCCGCTCGCGAGCTACTCGGTTCGAACTTGGTCAAAGCTCGGTTCGAAACATGCTCAAGCCGAGCTCGAACTTGATTCCTCAACGAGCCGAGCTCGAGCCTCAAGATACGCGCCTTGTTATAAAAAATATAAAAAGATATATTGAAAACAGGAGGAAAATAAAAGGATATTAATAACTACCCGAAGTACAAAATCACAGTGTCTCATCCACATCCCTATCATTCTTACAATTATCATTACTATTATCACCCACCCTCTCACCCCTCTCTCTCTCTCTCTCCCATTCCCATAAACAATCCTCAGTTCACCTCTTTTCTTGTGCCTCATTTCCATTAATGGTTTGTTTGATTGTTTCTCTCTTTTGGGTTGCTCTCTCTTCCTTTTTCTACTGGCCCTTAGAAAGTTCTCCCTTCACTCACTCTCTTTAAATTCTCCTACATTAAGTTGCCTTCTTTTTTGGTATCTCATACATACACTGTTTAAAGAACCAACCCTTGGATTCTTTTCTTTATATATTCCTATCTTTTGTGCACTCCTCTAAAAACCCAATACTCATTTCTCCATTAAAGTTTCTTCCTTCTTTTTGATCCCCATTACTGTCTTAATCCAAAAGGCTCAATCAATAGTTCATCATCTTCTTCTCTGTTATTAGTTCTCACAGTTTCACAATTCAAATTTGAGAAGCAATGGAAGTTAGCAGGTCTCTTGTTCTCCATACAATCCTTCTCTTCTTCTTCCATGTTGTGTGTGAGTCTGATACTCAGATAGCACCAATGGAAAGAAGAGAGCAAGAAGCTCTGTACTCAATGATTCAAGGGTTTGCTGGAGAATGGTGGAATGGTTCTGGGCTTTATCCTGATCCTTGTGGTTGGACACCAATTCAGGTTCTGTTCAATTCAAATCCTTACTCTGTTTGTTAGTCATTTTATTATTATCATACTATTCAAACTTGAGCTACATAATTGTTAATTTACTGTTTACAAGATTTTTCATATGCTGCATCGTTCTGAAGACGGTGGCCACGGGCAATCCTAGTATATCTAATAATTTTGAATATGAACATCAAGATTAGCCTTGACAATGTTTTTTTGCCACTAGCAAGTCCTCTGTTGTCCACTATTAAGAGTTTTACAAATCAGTTACATAACTCTATAACCAACACAACATCATGAATCAATCCACAATACGAATATATCTTTCTTTTTTTTTATGAAAAGGATAGAGTCGAACGACTCTAGCCCGAACAAAAATATATTAAATCGAAACAGTACAACAAGTAGAGGAGTAATACAAGATGTAGTACAAGGCGCTGAATACAAAAGGCACACATTTACAACAGCACACAAACAACAAAGAAAGAGCATAACAGACGCACAAAACAGTCACCAGCATCGGCGCCCAAAGCCAACAACCACAGAAAGCTAAGCGAGACGAAACAATACGAATATATCGCATAGTTAAACAAAATACAATCTCTTACAGTTCATTGTTTACTTTCTCAGGTGATCATTGTTTAATGTTGTTTAAAAGTAAAAGAACTTAGTTTTGCATATCCTGATGTTTGGCAGTAGAAGTTTTTCGTTATGTGCATAACTGCTCATTATGTCCTCTAAAGCTTATAAGCACACCTCAGATGCTTTTCCATGCCTAATAAAAGTTACAACTTGTAAATAAAATCAGCTTTATTGGGTTAATAATTTCCAGTGCTTTACCTTTTCTAAATCAGAAACAAAAGAACTGTACATGCATGCTACTACTTGTAAATTATATTGCTTATTCAAATTTTTTGTATGAAAATTTGAATTGCAGGGAGTATCATGTGATCTCTTCAATGCCTCATGGTATGTAACATCCGTAAGCATCGGTCCTGTCCTTGAAAACTCTCTTGTGTGCAATCACAATGCAAAGTTCAACCCTTACCTTTTCCAACTCAAGCATCTCAAGTCTCTTACCTTCTTCAATTGCTTCTCTTCTCCCACCACCTTGCCATCCAAGGACTGGGATAGCTTCCAAAGATTAGAAACCCTAGAATTTCGATCGAACCAGGGCCTAGTTGGTGAAATCCCACCGATCATCGGCCAACTTGTCAACCTCCAATCCATAGTATTCGTAGAGAATTCATTATCAGGGCAATTACCACAAGAACTTGGCAATCTAGTCCATCTGAAGAGGCTCACACTCTCGGGCAACAAATTTACGGGTCAAATTCCGATGAACCTAGGACAAAACTTGGCTAATCTATTGATCTTGGATCTTAGTAGAAATTTTTTTTCTGGCCCTCTTCATCCTTCTCTTGGTGGACTCACTTCACTCTTAAAGCTCGATACAAGCAGCAATCTCTTAAATGGCAATCTTCCTAACGAGCTTGGAAAAATGAAGAGCTTGACTCTTTTAGACCTTAGAAACAACAATCTAAGCGGTGGCTTGATATCTCTCCAAGGTCTGGTCTCACTCCAAGACATGCTTCTCTCCAACAATCCAATGAGCGGAAATCTAACCGAATTTGGGTGGGAAAATTTGGTGAACCTCACCCATTTGGACCTGTCGAACATGAGTTTGATTGGAGAGATTCCGAAATCTATTGAAGGGTTGAGTAGATTGAGATTCCTCTCATTAGACAACAATCATCTCTCGGGCTCTATCCCTCCGGGCCTCGGAGCTTTAACGTCCCTCAATGCACTGTATCTCAATGCAAATAACTTCTCAGGGGAGATTCGGTTCGATGATGACTTCTATAAGAGAGTTGGGAAAAGGTTTGCATCTTGGGGAAACCCTGATCTTTGTTGTAGAAGGGAGGCCAATCCAGTAGGGGTAAGCAAGTGCAAGAATGAGCAGGGAGAGGTTTCAAGGTATGATTTTGATTCTGAAAACAGTGTAGGGAGAGGAAGAAGAGATCAAAGTTCAGATCAGTCCCTCTCCGGCTTCTCGGCTTCGTGTATAAGTCGAGTTTTATTCGTGCAGCAGGTGGTGGTGATGAGTGTTCTGGCTCTATTGCTATAGATCAATAACTGGGGGAGATGAGATGTTGCTATGTACAAAGGCATTATAAATCTTCTTAAGAATATCATGATATATGTATCAGTTTTTTTCTGCTAACTATGATATATATAATAGTTGATTATGAGTATTAACTTGCATCAAATCCATCATGTTGGAAAGCTTGGTTACTGTTTTTGTAACATGTTTGTATCATCACCCCATGAATCTGATATGCAACTTCAAACGATCATCACAGTTTCAATTAGTGTGCTTTTACTATTCATAGTCGAGCTAATATGCAAAACAAGCGCTTGTAGCAACAGTTTCGGTTTCTCCTCACTTTGTTTCTCGTTTCTATATTGTTTTTTTTATAGATAAAAGTGACCAAGGTCACCGATTTCATTAATGAAAGATTAACGAAACGACAAAATCCCCCTACTACAAATCATACCAAGTACTGTGCCTACCGGCACCCAAAATAGATGTTCTATTACAACACAATGCCTAACAAGAAAAGTACAGTGCACAACGGCACCAACAACCACAGTTCATTACAACACAATCCCAAATCGTAGAGACCTCCTCTAAAATCCAGCACCAAAAGACAAGTAAGGAGCTAACTGCTGCCCTGTCCAAACCAATCACTCGACCCCCTCGAATCGTATTCTCTTCTCGTTTCTATATCTTTGCTTTGAACTCTTTTAATCTAGAGTTGTTCTCAGATTTCTCTGATTGTCCCTTTCCAATTCAAAGTTTAGTTTTACAACAATCTTTTCTTCCTTAAACAAATAAGATGGCTAGATAATTCCTGTAAACATAGCTCATTACAATTTACAAGCACACTTCGACCAAAATCCAAAGTTCCTCGACATAGATTATTTCTATTATCTCCTATATATCTTGCATAGCAACATCATAGATGACAGGGTATGATGGTAATATGATTTACGATACTGGCATATTTGCATATCATTATATTCTTAATCTGAAATAATATATCACGACAAGTTTTGGTCATTCCGATTCATTCTAATTGTGTCCTGATAAATTTGTGTCTTGTAGGAACAAAATAGATACTTGAATTAAAGCATTAATAAACATTAAAAAATGATGGTTATTGTAATAAATTTGAATTAGATTACTTTGTAAAACTAGTTTTTGTTTTCCACAAGTAATATTTCTCCTTAATTTTCTCTCATACATACATGAGAAAGAGTAATTTTCTTCGTCCGGTTTCACTTGATATGAGGTTCTCTTTCCTCTATAATTATCTACAATCCTTAACTAAATGTTAACTGTGCTAGAAAAAGGCAGCATGTAGGAATAGATTTTGCTGTATATTTTGTTTGGTGGTTGGGGTGTATGAGTTTTAAGACCCAGCCTGTTGGGATCTGAATTTCATAAACCTTAATTTTTATTGTATATTTTGTTAAATTTTTCTTAATGAAATGCGGGGGGCATTCAACCCACCGTGGTCGATAATTAAAAAAAAAAAAAGAAAAAGAAAAAGGCAGCATGTAAGATGCTTCCCAGTTTCTACTTTTTGTACAAGAAACATGCAAATGTAGTTGGTGGTGTGAATAAAAGTACAGGGCAGATCCTGTAGGTTAATTGCAGATACTGTGAAATGAATACCATGTACTAGGTAGCACTCTGCAGCCAGAGAGCCAGAACCTAGAGCTCACTAATAAGAACATAGGCACTCCAATTCATGTCATTGTACCTAAAGACTCAGTCCTACATATATATAGCTCGGTTGTAATCATAAGGTGGTCCCCACATGTCAGCATCCTCCTCCTCTAGGGTGGGGACGACCCACCAGAGGCATCTAGAGTTGCGGTGGAATTGAATGCCCCTCTTCTCCTTCATCATATTACATATATAGGTTAGGGCCAGAGAAGAAGTAGTAGGTGTTGCAGTTTTTGTACATTGTTTGTTGATCTGGGAATATGGAGTTTGTTATTAGTAGTGAGTTCTTTCTTTCTTTCTTTCTTTCTTTCTTTCTTTGTTCTATCAACCCCACATTCATACCATCATGTCTTTTATTACAGAAAAGATTCTATCATATCTTTTTGGTGTTGACATTCCCTTAAAGAATTGATGGTTGATCTCTCTCTGATTTCTGGCTTAAATAACCTTCCTTACCTTTGACCCAAGTGGATTGAGTTAATGAGGATCTGACTCTGATAAATCTCCGGAGAAGAAGAAAAGGAGGGAAAAAGAAAACTAAGGGAATGTTATAGTATCCATGTATTGTTATGGAACAAGTGTTATGTCGTTTATATGTGACATTAAAGTTGCCTTTGGTTTGTTGTTTTGAAAACAGTTTTCTGAAAATGAGAGTGTAAAGTGTTTTGAATGAAAGGGGCTCGGAAAATTGAATATTAAGGGTCTATCTATCAACCAATCTTGATGATTGTTGAACGAAGGGTGGAATATTGATCAATGACTGTGTAACAGTCTGTGATTTACTTTAAATATGTCATATATAAATTGGCTCAACACATATCCATATATCGTGAACTAAAATTTGATATCCAATGCAGGGTTGATCATAAAAGAACAGCAGAAGATAAAACCGAACAAGCTCATAAACTTTTAAGATGTAACACATAACAAGAAAAATTATCTCAGAAACACTTTAGTGAGACATAAATGCATTACCGAAGAACGGAGAGGCAAAGTTAGATAGTTTTAGTACCTTGTCGGCGAAGAACTCAGTTCACCAAAAACCAAGAGAACAGCAGCTAGCATTCCTGAGCAAACCAGTGATACCGATTTAGAGCTTTCAAAAGAATGTCTCTATTATTAACTTTTGATGCAGATCTGGCTTGAAAATGTCTGCTTTAAATCACGAACAAAGAATCAATTTATCGTTCCCCTTCATCTCTACTACCCAACTACATCCAGACCTGACCTTCAATCCCATTTCATTTATCACCGATCTTACCCTGGGCTACATCCTCCCATCTTTTGGCATCAGCATAAAGTCTACACAACAACACATAGTTGCCAACATCATACTATACCGATCTAATTCTAATGCTTTCTTAGCTGCAAACTCTCCCAATTCTAGGTTCTTGTGGTTCCTACAACAGGAAAGAAGTGCTCCCCATACAAATTTGGATGGTTTGATAGGCATTGTCATGATAAAGTCGAATGCTTCTTTAAGAAGCCCAGCTCGTCCATACAAATCGACCATACAGACATACTGTTTCATTTCCGGAACAATGTTGCAGTCCTGAGTCATTGAGCGGAAGATTTCCTTGCCTTGGTGAATAAGCCCATTGTGGCTACAAGCTGATAGAATAGAAAGAAACGTGACTCCATTTAGCGTAGTTCCTGACTTGTTCATTTCGTATAACAAATCCAGAGCTTTTGTAATCCCTCCTCCATATGTACCATAACCTGATATCATTGTTGTCCAAGTCACTACACTCTTTCTACGCATTCGCTTGAATATAAGAATGGCGTAATTTATCTCCCCACTCTTCACATACATAACTATAAGAGCGTTACTCTCAGTAAACTTTTCCAACTCATTACCTGCACGGCTATTGCACTTGAGAATGTATCCGTGCACTTCTTTTCCGTTGCATAGATCAGTCATAGCTCCACATGTATTCAAGGCTAAACAAAGTGTAGAAGATTTAGGTTGCACCCACCAACCATCAAAAACCATAATTTTGAACAACCTAAGAGCAGTTTGAAATTTTCCGTGTGCAAAATAAACGGCGATGATAGAGTTCCATGAAACGAAATTTCTTTTGTGCATCTTATCGAAAACTTTCCTTGCATACCGTAAGTTTCCACATTTTGCATACATATCTACCATTGCAGTTTGAAGTATCACATCTGACATTATAAGAAGACCTCTTCTCAAAGAGAACCCATGCAAGATTTTACCCAACGTAACATTCTTCATCTGCGAACACAGATAAAACGTAGCTGTTAAACTCATGTCATTGGGTTCAATTCCTTCATTCAACATCTTGGAAAAAATACCCAATGCTTGAACATTTAATTCATTTTGAGACAAACCAGATATCATCGCGGTAAACAAAGCTACATCACTCCTGCCAATGTCATTAAACAACCGAAGAGGGGATTTGAAGTCACCATACTAGAAGTACATCTCCACTAGGCTCGTGCTAACAAAAATATCGCCAATGTAGCTTGATTTGATAGCAAAAGAATGGATATGCTCCCCACGAAGCAGAGATCGATTTAGAGCAACCGATAGCTTCACAAGTGTTGGCACGGAGAATCTGTCGGGCATAAGCCCTCGTTCCCGCCATTTCAAGAAATGGGCAAGAGCTATCCCGGGTTGGTTCGAGATAAGGTAATGCCTTATGGTAGAGTTTATAGGAGTATCCGGACATAGATCCCTTGATGAAATTGACCCGAAAAATCTGGTACTGAAATTGTTAGCAATGAAACTTGGTCGAATCAAATATTTGATCCCTTGCATCTACAATGATAAATCATTTAAGTTTCAACCTTGATGGGCAATTCATCAAACACTTGATGGGCAACTCTTTACCATTAAATGTGCAGATTTTTCTTCAAAATTTCTATCAAATTCCACATATTGCTTCTTCTCTAAATTGCTTTGACTGTAATTTTCGTGTTCTGCAGCTATCAACTGTTGATTTAAATCCAATCTAGGATTCAAACTTTGTTGAAAACTGGAAATGGTTGCAGAAAAAATAATGGAACAAACTGGATTCTTTTGGGCCGACTAAATGAGACTGACCATGTTTATGATTTGTTGATGGGCCACAATAAGGCCCGTAATTGGGTTGGGCTTGAACATATAATAATAAGATTATTTTGTATGACTACATATAATGCAAAAAAAGTTGGAATTATATAATATATAATTGTACTTATATAATATATAATTGTACTCTCTCATATTTTTGTATGATATTCTTGCTATAGAGTGAATTTTTGTACAGGGCTAAAATGATATTATTGTTTTATTTTTATTTTTATAAAAGATGACCACAGTCATCGTTTCATTAACAATAATTAAGGAAACAAAGTAGTACAGTAGCGTCTGACAAAGATAGACCTACGAAACATAAGCACAACATAAAATGCGGTTCTACTAATAAAACAACAACATCAAAAGCTGGAAACAACAGAAGCTCCTTAATGAAGGTCGTGATGCTAACGGTATGGAATTCTATATTACCCTCTCACCATGGACGCGTCACTATGGAGCTTTCAATGCTATTAATCTCCCTACTATCTGGATTCGTCTATTCAATCTGCCCCTACACCTATGGGTCAAGTCCGGATTCTCTAATTTGGTCCGTAGCTTTGGAACTATCGTCGAAGTCGACAAAGGAACCGTTAGACATGAATGTCGAAAATTTGCTAGGATTCGAATAGCGGTGGCGAACAAGGCGGAGATCCCCTCAAAGATCATTGTTGACTTCGAAGAGGAGGTGTACGAGGTGTGGGTTGTTGTTGAGACGAAGAAAAGTGTGACTTTTGGCGTCGTAGCTGCTCTAGAACCAGATCGAAAAGTCGACGGTGGAGATTCAGAGCCAGAGGTAGAAGAAAGGCGGCGACCGTTGGATCAGATCGTTTCGAATCTGGAGCGTCCATTCAAGCAGCAAACAGGGAACAGCATTTCCCCCAAACAGCGACAGATTCTTTCGAAAGACGTGGAAGGATTCGACAGTACGAGGGAAGACGTTGACGGGGAAAATTTTCAAAATTCATGGCGCCGAATTGGGATGCGTATGTCAGTGCCCTTCCACACTGCAGGACAGCTATCGACGCGCGAAGCCCAAGGAGGAAAACAACTCGGTTCTCAGCGGAAGCCAAAAGATACAATGATCCTTACTATCAACCCAACACATGAAGCAACAGAGGCGCATCAACAGGCTACGGCAGCTAGACCCCCTGGTCTATTAGGCAGAATCTTGAAAAGAAATGAAGACAGGTCAGCTGGTATTGTGGCTAGTAGGGCATTGGGTATTGGAGTGGAGGAATGGAACCACTTTACTAAAGATGAAGTAGAGGAGTCTATTAGACTTGCTATGTCCTCCATCATAAAAAAGAGAGCCATTGCGAGTCAAATCCAAGAGCATCAGCTGGTACAGGATAGTGAAGAGGGGAAGCAAGTCAATTGTTCCTTCACAAATATGCAAGAAGAGAAACAACTTAACAGTCAGGGTGACAAGACTGCGTTAATCGAACAGGACGACCGCGGAGCTATGATTGGCGCCTTGGACGACATTAGGGATGATTTCTTAATTTCGGAAACTGAAACGGAGAGAGGCGACAAAGAGCTCAGAGGTAGTGTGGGCAGTAATAGCAGTAAAAAAATCAATGAATATCAGAGGAGAGGGAAGAGGCAGATTAATGTGGGGGAAGATCAATCGATCGTTCATGAGGAAAGAGCCAAAGAAACGCCAATTCTCAAGGGGATGGAGAAAGACACAGGAGGTACTTCTAATCCCAACTTTTCAATTCTCAATTCGTTAAATGATGAGTCGCTTATATACTTTGCTAGTCTTTACGGTCTAGCCATGGGGTCAACCAGGGTAGAACAGCTTAATAATGTTGCTATCATTAGAGGGGAATCGATGGCTACTTCAGCCTAAGGTTGTACGATAGTAGAGGGGGGTAGAGTGTAGGTGTCCACATAGTTGTGATTATGTCGTACATCTTTTGGAACGTGAGAGGAATGATGCAGAAGAGTAAAAAGAGATTGATCTCGCTATCTATTAACAAAATTAGGCCGTCTATCTGCGGCTTCCAAGAAACTAGAATTGAAAACAACTCTTTAGAGGAATTCAACACGCTTAGATGGGCGGAACACTTCGATTGGAAATTCAAAGACGCAAGGGGGTTTTCTGGTGGGATAGCTTTAGGAGTGGATTTAAGAATTTTTGAGATCCTCGACGATTTCGTGGGGCAATTTTCGGTGTCTATTAAACTTAGAAGGAGATGCGACGACTGGTAACACGTAGTCACAACGGTTTACGGTCCCTATGAGTCAAGAGCGAGGAAAGAATTCTGGAGGGAATTGAAGTACATCAGAAATAGATGGACCCAGCCATGGGTGGTTGGGGGAGATTTCAATATCACGCGATTCCAAGACGAGCATAGAGGTAGAGGACACGCCCAGTCAGAGCAGGATAGCTTCAACCAGATTATCGAGGATTTGGAGTTGTTAGAGCTTCAAACGGCCGACAGGAAGTTCACATGGTCTAGCATGAGCGCTAATCCGATTCTGGTCAAGCTGGATAGAGTACTAGTTACCAACGATTGGGAGGATATGTTCCCACGAGTCAAGGTGCGATCCACAGTCCGTTATACGTCGGATCATCTTTCCCTGATTATAGAGTGCGACCAAGATTATAAACTTAAGTTCCATCCGTTCAGATTCGAGAAATCATGGACCACATTCGAGGAGACAGGGCAGGTGATTCGCGAGTCCTGGTCTCGCCCTACAAGTCAACAGTCAGCAGTTGGTATATGGGTGGAGAAAGCAAGACGCCTAAGGAAGGACCTGAAAACCTGGGCAAAGCTGAAATTCGCCAATGCGGGAGTTTTAAGAGAGACGCTCGGTAACAGGATATTCGAGCTTGAATCCATGCAGGAGGAAAGAGATCTGACAGAACCTGAGAAGGAGGAACTGAAGCATGGTAGGTTGGAAATTCTTAACATCCAAGCGAGAGAGGAAATACACTGGAAGCAGCGGTCGCGAATTCAATGGTTGAAAGAAGGGGATGCTAACACTAAGTTCTTCCATAAAATCGCTAACGGTAGAAGAAGACAAAACCACATCGGAGGGTTTCTCATTGAGGGAAACTGGATTGAAGACGAAGAGATTATCAGACGACATTTGGATGACAAATTCCACGAGATGTTGGGAACCAAAAGCAACGATAGATGCAGTCTAGTGTCGGACATGTGGAGTGAGTCGAAAATTGAGGGGAGTAACGGGATCGAACATCCGTTCACGGAAGAGGAAGTGCGAGAAGCAATAAATAACCTAGGTCAAGACAAGGCTCCAGGCCCTGATGGTTTGCCGATTTTCTTCTACAAGATCTACTGGAGGATTGTTAAGGAGGATCTGATGAACATTTTCACCGAGCTTCACAATAACACCACTACCCTCGAAAGACTCAACTACGCTTCGATCATTCTGGTACCCAAGAAACAAGAAATTCGAACAGCAGAAGACCTCAGACCAATCAGCCTTATTAACGGTTCATTTAAAATCATCACAAAAGTATTAGCACAAAGATTAGCTCCTAATATTCAGGATGTCATTGCGCAATCACAAACGGCTTCATTCGGGGTAGGGACATTATGGATAGCATAGCAGCTGCACACGAAGTCGTGTTCAGAGGGAATAAAGGAAAGGTGGACGGTTTTCTGTTAAAATTAGATTTCAAAAAGGCCTACGACTCGGTTAGCTGGGAATGTGTGGAGGAGGCACTCCGTCTTAAAGGGTTCGGGGAGAAATGGAGAACGTGGATGAGAAGATGCGTTCAAGGAGGAAAGTCCTTCATCCAGGTAAACGGCTGGCAAGGAAAGGAAATCCGCTGTAAAAGAGGCCTAAGACAGGGGGACCCCCTATCCTCACTATTGTTTGCTCTAGTAGCAGACGGCCTAGCAGAGATGATAAAGAGAGCACAGGTCAACCAACAGATCAAAGGAATAGAGATAAAAGGAATTGATCAAGCCATGACCATATTGCAATACGCTGATGATACTCTGCTATTTGGAAAGGCTAAGGTAGAGGAAGTAGTAGCGATGAAAGTGGCACTAGCATGCTTCCAAGGATGGTCGGGGTTGAAGATCAACCTCCAGAAGAGCTGCGTTATTCCTATTAGCAGTCAGCTATCCATTTCGACCACAGTGATTGCACAAATCATAGGTTGTGTAACGGCGGATTACCCCCTAAAATACCTAGGGACCCCAATTAGACCTGGTCCGTTGCTTAGAGAGGATTGGATGCCATTGATAGAAAAGGTCACGAAGAAATTGGAAGGGTGGAAGAGTAAGTTCCTATCGCTCGGGGGAAGGATTACCCTGCTTAACTCGGTTATCAATGCAATTCCGTTATACCTCATGTCTATTTACGAAGTCCCTAAGTGGTTCATCCATAGGATAGACAAAATGCGAAGACGTTTCTTATGGAAGGGGTCCAGCGAAGGCAATAAAGGTTTTCATCTCGTCAAGTGGGGTAGGGTTTGTAAGAAAAGAGAGTTTGGAGGACTGGGTATCCTCAATCTACATGATATGAATCGAGCTTTGCTAAGCAAATGGTGGTGGAAGATCTACAGCAGAAAGCAAGGGTGGTGGTCACTATCCTTTGATCTATACCGAAGAAGGAAAAAATATCTGTTTGGGGGAACAAGTACGGGACGTAAGGTGTCCTTCCTTTGGAAAGGTATTGCCAAACAAGGAGAGATCTTCGCCACAAACACTAGATGCAGAGTAGGGGACGGCAAAGATACCAGTTTTTGGAACGACAAATGGTGCGGAGACAGAACTCTTAGAAATTTATTTCCGCAAGCATCAGAGGTCGTAGACAATCCGGACGCCCTGGTAGCAGACGTTTGTAGAAATAACCACCTCAAGTTCACGGTTAGGGGCGGTCCGACACAAGAGAGTACGAAACAATTCGAAGAACTCAACAGATTAATTCAATCAGAGGGGAGCTACACAACCAACGAACCAGATGAGAGGAGCTGGAACCTTCAGAACTCAGCGTCATTTTCAGTAGCGTCTATGTACTCATGGATAAATGATGGGGAAATAAGGAGCGCAGTGGAGAGTAGGATTTGGGCTACCCAAGCTCCGCTAAAAGTTAAAGTGTTCGGCTGGTTAGTGCATAACGACGCGATTCTTACAAAAATTAAGCTCAGGAGAAAAAACATGGAGATAGACGTCAGATGCACGTTTTGCCTCCAGGCGGACGAGGATACGACTCATTTATTTTTCATGTGTTCTAAGGCTGCACACACGTGGGAAGTTATCTGTAGAGGGTTTGGTTGCACTAGGTTCCCTAACTCCACCTCGGAGTTATGGGGCACTTGGAGGGACGATTACATTAGATCACAGGATAAAAGGGCATGGGATTTAGCAGTAGCGGCTACTATCTGGAGATTATGGCTAGACCGTAACGACGCATGCTTTAGAAATGTTAATCAATCTTTTAATTCTTCTATTCATAATATCTTCCTCCTAATTCATGATTGGGCAGGTAAGGCGGGGCAAGCGAAGAAGATCAGGTTGTCAGAGGAGGAGCAGTGAGCCAGGTCTGGCAGTAGGCCTGCAGCGATGGTGGAGTGGGCTATCCTTTGTTTGGATGTTAGATTTCTTTCCCAGTTTTAGTTGAGTATGTATGGATGTATTTTGATGCTTCACTGAGACTAGTTGGACTCTAGGTAGTGCAAGCGGATTAGGATTTAAGGTCCTATCTTTTGGATTTGTAATTTATACTACTTAGTTTCTTTAATGCTCGTTAATGAAACGATGACAGAGGTCATCTTCTTATCAAAAAAAAAAAAACAGAAGCTCCTTAATACTGAAAGTCCTCCTTCATAATAGAGAATCCCAACTCTGCCGTCTTCACGTCTTCGTTGCCTTTCTTGATTACTCTCCTTCATTGATCTTCATCTCCTTTTCCGCCTCAGCTGCTCCTGTCTAATCATGGATTAGAAGAAAAAAAAAATTATAGTGAAAATTAAGTTGAATGAGGAAGTTGCTTACAGCATCCACAGGAAAATGATATTATTGTTTTATAGTGAAAATTAAGTTGAATGAGGAAGTTGCTTACAGCATCCACAGCGCGCGGTCTCAGTATGCGATATGCATATGTAGTAAAATATACCAAACTACCAAATTGATGATTTGGTTGCAAGATTACTTTGCAGTCTTGCAGCCACCATCTCAACCTTCAAAAGCGTGGATTACAGATAGATACTAAATGCTCCAGATGCAACGCCCGAGATGTAGATACTAAATGCCCCAGATGCAACGCTCGAGATGAAGATTGTAATCACATACTATTTACTTGTCATAAAGCTAGATTAACCTGGGACGCGGTTTGCGCATGGTTCGATGCGGCAGTTTGTCCTAGGTCGGTATTCGAGGTGTTAACTCATTGGCGGTCTATTAGTATTAGAAAGGAGGATAGAGTAGTATCGGATATCACAGTGGCAACAACTCTATGGGGACTATGGCTTGACCGTAATGATTTGTGCTTTCGTAGTATCAATAATAGATTTTTTGTGACTTTGTATAACATCTTCTCTCTTATTAATGCTTGGGCAGGACACACAGGAGCTAGAAAGAGGCTTCACATGGAGGAGGAGGAGTAGCCTAAAGTAAGGAGGGCTGTTACAGCAGGATTGGTGGGCCAACTATCTAGTAGGCTGGGCCAGTTACTCATGCTGCTTGTATCTTACTTTCATGTCTGTAGTAGTAGATGTTATTCACATCTTGTGTGTGACTTTTCGATGTTTTGGATTTTGGATGGGCCACTGGATGGCTTTTGTAATTAGAGCTACTTGTTTCCTTAATTTTGCATTAATGAAACGATGACGGAGTCATCTTTATTATATAAAAAAAAACACCATCTCAACCACACACAATTGTCGCAAATTTTTTTTTTTGTTACTCCTCGATTGTAGCTATTATTACCCCCAAGTGAAATGAAATATATATATCAATTAGAATATATATATATATATATATATATATATATATATATATATATATATATATATATATATATATATATATATATATATATCTCAACAACTGCAGTTTTTATTTTCAGTTTTTAAGTAATATTATTCATTAATATTAATAGGAGACCCTCATTATTAGTGGGCCCTGTGCGGGCAACTGCACAGGTTGCACAAGGTCAGGGCTAACCCTGGTGTAGTGTAGATACATCTTAGCGTTCAGAATATGCAAAACCCAATAGCTGCCAAAAATGTTGGAATTATATATAATATATAACTGTACTCTTTCATATTTTTGTATGTTGTGGAGTGAATTGTTGTACCAGGATAGAATGATATTATTGCTTTATAGTGAAAATTAAGATGAATGAGGAAGTTGTTTAGAGCATCCACAGCAGTTTCATATAATTTCTATTTTGCTATTTTTTAAAGAAAACGCAATCACATCTGTTTCTCAAATTGTCTTTTTTTTTAGAATTTTGCGACGGTAACCTCTCAAATATGAAAAACTGTTTGCTCATTCTCAAAAAATAAAGGACGGAACATGTGGTTCCGTCGCTAATTTTTATTGTTTTTTAATAGTATCGCATGAAACAAGTTGTTTCATCCAAAGGGATTTCAAATTTTTTTTTAAAACGATCGGATAGTACATGTTGTATCGTCTAGAGAAAAGAAAAAAATTGGGTCTCGGATGGAACAAGTTGTCCTGCTAAAGCAAAATTTGCTTGGACAACCCGTTCGTGAAATGTGGAAGACATTTGCCCCTAATTCACTAATTAACACTAATGAATGAATGACTAATTAAGCACTAACTAACTAATTTAGTAACAAAATTAATCACTAATCTACTACTTTAGCTAATTGAACTATCTTTACATTATAAAAAAAAAATTTAAGATGAGACCCATCAAACCACCTCATGAAGAGGTCATGTTGTTTTAGGTGACTTCTCAAGTAAATTATCAAAGTATCAAACATAAACTACTTGCAGTGCCTTCTTTTTTCCTATGTTTGGACTAAAACCTATATATAATCAGGAGATTGGATTTTTTAAGGTTTTGTATCCATTATATATGACTAGTAATTTACAGGCACATGCAATGTACGCCTTAATAAATATATATTTTTTAAAGTAAAAATTTTGAGATGGTCTGTCATCCAACATGAGACTTCTTTTATATTAGTTAAAGCATCTCCAACTACGTTAGCTATTTTACCTAACTAAAATAGCCAAAATGGATAACAAATGGATAATTTGGCTAGCGAAAAAAATCTCGACCTTATTATCTATTTTGAATGACCATTAATAATTTAAAGTCCAAAATTAAATAAAATATAAAATATAAAATAAAAGCCCAATACAAAATAAAATTTTCAAGCCCAAAAACACAATTTCGCAATTTTCGCGATTGATTTCTGCGATTTTGCAACAACAGAAATATAAATGTCGCGATTATGCAATTTTCCGTGATTCCGCAATTTCCGCGATTGATTTTGCAATTTTCGCGATTGATTTCCACGATTTCGCAATTTTGTGGTTTTGGGAAGAAATTTAGCGAGCGGTACATACTCGCCAGATCTGGCGAGTGAATATTAGAAATCTATTTTGGCGAGTGGTTAGGCTAGTCCCGTTGGAACATATTTGTCTTTATATTAGCTATTTTGGCTAAAATTAAAAGATGGCTAGCATGATTGGAGATGGTCTTATGCATGGACAATGCACGTCTCAATAATTTATTTTAAAAAAATTAAAACTATGAAGTAGTGCGGACTCGAACCTGAAACCTCTTTCATATTAATTATGTACATACGTCACACGTGTTGATAGATTTACAAATGACACTATGGTCTTCTCTCATTTTAATATTACTAGTAATTTTCACGTGCGATGCAAGTTCTAGTTATTATTTTTTATATAGTAAATAATAAGACATAATCTGACCTCGAATCTGAGACCTCTATTTACTCATTACATACTCTTTATAAATTACCGCTAATGACACAAACTTTAATTTTATATGAGTGTCACTTTTGTAAATAATTATGTCGTAAATAAATTTAAATTTTGAGGGTATTATGATAACTAACAACAATTGAATAAATGAATGGTTAATATAACCACTTTAAAATGAATAACTAAGATTCGATGGTTGAATCTCTACAAATTATAGGTTGTCTACAAATAATAGCCCCAACTCTCCCATTATAACATTTTATATTAGAGATTACAAATATTATTATTATTATTATTATTATTATTATTATTATTAGAGATTAGAGATAGAGAGATTCTTCGGGTTCTAACTATAACAGGTAAGTGCATTATATTTTAAACTCAATCCTAGAAAGAGTTAGAACCCAAAGAATCTCTCTATTATATAAGTAATTTACACGTCTTAATAAATATAGTTTTTAAAAGTAAAATTTTTCACGTAGTCTGAGCTTAAACCTAAGATCTCATTTATAATAGTTATGCACGGGTAATACACGGGTTTATTTGTTTACAAATGACAACTCCAACTCTTCCATTATAATATTATTATAGTATAATGTACGTACAATGCACGTCTAAAAAAATTAAAGTCATCAAATTAAATGAATATATATCAAATAAGAAAAAATAGTTTATATTTGAATGTTTTGATTTGGGATACACGTGCGATGCACATTTATATTTGTTGGATATAATTTGGACGTGTATTATACGTGTTTATATTTTTGATGAGAACGGATAGAGACTCTCGACTCCAGCCACACCAAAATGAATAAATATATAAATCAAAAGTAATTTCCAGTACATAGCTTACAAGAAGAAAACCTCGCAAAAGATTCATACTAACAAACGATAACAAAGATGAGATTGTACAAGAAAAAAAACACTCCAGGATAAGGGCAGGGGCGATGCTGGCAGCTGCCACTGGGAGCAAATGTTGCGGCGCGTGCAGCAGGTTGTAAGCAGAGAAGGGAAGCCATAATTCACAACAGAGAACTGCATGACGAACCGCAGGAGTGGAAGACCGAAAAGAGCGAGATTGGAAGAGGACAGCGAAGCGACAATGAAGCCCAGAGGAACATCAAAGTAACAGCGAAGCCTCAGGTCCACCTGACAAAAGGGTTGCTGCCCTGCGATAGGGAAATCAACGAAAGCCAGAAGCAGGGGTGCCAAACAACATCAGGACATCGACACATCGGTGCCCACTTGACACCTGCAAAGGGACGGCGTCGGAACTAATACAACGCTATTGCAAAGTGTTGCACAAAGGCAAAAATGCCCCAAGCCACTCAAGGGCAAAAGAGAAGTTCCACACAATATAATCAGCCAATGATCAGCACAGTCAAACAAGCGAGCTGAAGAAGAAACATGCACCACAGTGAAAAGGGATAGCAAAAAAGATACAAGTCAGGTCCTAAGATAAAGCGCTCAGGAAAGTCCACAAACTATATTAGACATAGCACAGAGTGAAGCACAAAAAGCCGCATAAGCGGAAGAAAACGTAGCATAAATTATAAACCCCGAAGGGTACAGAACAATCTCCAGCATGCCCATACATACAAAGTCCAAGCTTATAGACAACCCAAAAGGAGAAAAGAAAAGCGGGGAAGAAGAAGATAAACCGCCAACCAGGCTAAAATCCAGAGGAAACAAAAGTTCGAAACACTGCAACATCACAGCCGAAGGCAAAGAAGCCACCAATGGGGATCAGACCTGCGAAGGAGACAGGGTGAGAACACATATAAAGCCAGTGAAGGAAAATAGTAAAGAACCTCAGTATAATAAGCATTCGAGAATAAAAATGCTGGTGAATTAAACCAGAAAGAATTAAGCACTGAAGAAAAATAATGCTGAAGAATTAAAGCGTATAAATCCAGTGAAGAAAGAGAGTAAATAGAGCTGGGGAAATTATTAAAGCACTGCAGTAACGCATTTAAGAATAATAAGCACTTAAAAAAAATAGAGCTGGGTGAATTATAAAAAAGGGTGAGACACTTATGAGAATTAATGCTGGGGAAGTAAAGCTTGCAAGTTATAGAGACAAAGAACAGAGTCAAATAATCTCTGATTATCAAGAGCAGCTCTACCTTTGTAACACTGGCCTGCGCTCCAGAGATTGAACAAGAAAAGGAAGGCATCAATCAAGGTCAGAGAGGAGGAGCAGCGATGTTCAAACAATCTCTTGTTCCTTTCTTTCCAAATAATCCATATAATAATATGAACAGATAGCATCCACGCGCTAGAGAATCTAGCATCCGATGGTTTTAAGGACCAAACATCAACTAAGGTGGGGGGGGGGGGGGGGGGGGGGGTAGAACCCGTATTCCACGCTAGAGAACCCGTATTATACGTGTTTATATAGTTATAAAGTAAGAGTTCGTTTGTTATAAACTCCAACTCTCTCATTAAAATAGTAAAGATTATTAGAGATATATTAATTGGGATTTTTTTTGTGCAAGTGAAATTTGAAATTCCAGTCTCTTGCTGACCAGCGAAATTTTTTATCAGTAAATCATACCGACACTTGCAAGATCTTAAACAATCATCATTCAAAATTTGTTGTACACACTTTCTTTGCTTATTTTTAGAGGCCATTTATCATTCATGACATTAATACTTGGTTTAATATGCTATAGGAACATTGTTTTAATATGGGCTGAGCTATGAGTGTGGCTCTTGAAGAATTTCTGTAATTAAGTTTGAAGTTGTTGTATCACTCGTGCAGACAGTACTTTCTACTTTTTTCTAAAGAATGCCACTTACTAACAAAATCGATTTTCTTAACTTTTACAATTGTTTATTATTATTATTTTTAATGAAGAAAATATATAAAATATAATCGCCATGTTCCAATAGTAAATTGGTAACGATACAAAACATAGAAGACATAGAAGACAGAGTAGATGTGCAGGTACAAGCAAACAAAATAAAAGCACAAAAAAATAAAACAGTAATCCTCCAACATTACTGTAAGGGTGGGACAAATCAACAGCGAGAATGAAAACAACAAATAGAGTACAAGAAATAGAAATTCCTCCAACAACATTCTTGGAGCGTGAAAACACATCGGTCGATTAGTCGAGCTGCCATATCGAGAAGGAAAGACAGATTAGCACCATCCCTCTCTTCCTATTATAAAAAAATATTGCCTTAACAAACATTCTTGTTAGCTCAATCTCTATCTCATCATCATCATACTCATCTACCCCAAAAGCCCTGACAATACGTCCCCTCGGTCATGTAACCCTGGCAATTGCTCTCTACTTGTTTATACAATAACATCCTATCATGGAGTCTGTAAATATTAGATACATCTGTATTTTTGTACTGCTTTATAATGTGAGGAACGATGTGTAAGACCGACATCTCTTTCACTCACCGATAAAATCTATGAACACTTAAGTATAAAAAATGTCATGCTGTTCATTCTTAGTACATGAGTAAAGTTTTTTTTTTGATAACGCGGATAGAGTCATAAGACTCCAACCCAATCAATTAATAAAAAGAATAGTACAAAGGAATTTTACACGCTGTAAAATTAGCATAAAAGAAAGCAAACAACCGGACAAAGAACCTGTAGCGTCCCGAATTTCTAATACAATAACTTAGAAAATACGTGGCACAATCCCAGCATCAACTTCAATATAATAGTATACATAGTCCAAAAACACAAATAATTTTATTACAAACTTTTATTACAACAATCTTTTTCAAACACAGCGGAAATACAAATACCTTGAATTACAATTTTCTTTTACAACACTTCTCTTTACAAAATTTACACAGGGCTCTATTACATCACTTATAATCTCTAAAGCTAACTCAAGCATCCAAACCCCCAAACTCTAAGCAACAACCTGCAACACATGAGGCTAGAGATGATCCCTAACCCCCAAACTAAAGGGGTCAGCCATAAATAATGTGAGTGATATAAAACAAAACAACATAATTTAATCATAAAATATAAAGTCATCAACAGCATGTATCAACCACAAGGATAAATGAATGAGAAATACAAAGATGTAAAGCATGAAAACATCATGGAATGAAAACAACAAGTGAAACTAGACTAAGTGTCAAGTGTAGGAAAACTGGAAAACGCATGCATAAAACCAAGTTAAGAAAACACAATTCCATATGCAACTAATCCCACTAAGGTGATGGAAAACAAGATTCAGAATACTCCACGAATAGGCGTCACCGTCCTCGACACACAAGCATCAAACAAGATAGCTCAATAACAATAACCGGAGAATCATCTCCCTGCTGTGTATTCCACGAATAGGCCTTCAAGACCCTCGACGTGCAGATACACCTGATACATTCCGTGAATAGGTCTGCCGACCCTCGACACGCAAATGCACCCTGCATACTCCGTGAATAGGCCCGTAGACCCTCGACACGCGAACATCTAAATATTATGTACCCTACCCTCGACGTGCAGATACACCCGATACATTCCGTGAATAGGTCTGCCGACCCTCGACACGCAAATGCATCCTGCATGCTCCGTGAATAGGCCCGTAGACCCTCGACACGCGAACACCTAAATATTATGTACCCCACGAATAGGACTTCAAGACCCTCGACGTGCAGATACACCCGATACATTTCGTGAATAGGTCTGTCGACCATCGACACGCAAATGCATCCTGTATGCTCCGTGAATAGGCCCGTAGACTCTCGACATGCGAACACCTAAATATTATATACCCCACGAATAGGCCTTCAAGACCCTCGACGTGCAGATACACCTGATACATTCCGTGAATAGGTCTGCCGACCATCGACACGCAAATGCATCCTGCATGCTCCGTGAATAGGCCCGTAGACTCTCGACACGCGAACACCTAAATATTATGTACCCCACGAATAGGCCTTCAAGACCCTCGACGTGCAGATACACCCGATACATTCCGTGAATAGGTCTGCCGACCCTCGACACGCAAATGCATCCTGCATGCTGCGTGAATAGGCCCGTAGACCCTTGACACGCGAACATCTAAATATCCTCTAGTTGGACTAACAAATCATGAGTCTATATTTACGTCGATTATTATCAAATACACCAAAAATCCTTATCTCTGGAGTTAGTGTATCCTGCTGATTCGCAGAACTCCCACTCAACTCCTAGAGACCTCAATATGACCAAAACTCACTATTCCATCGTCAAACGATCAAAGGAGAAATCTCTCCACTCAACAAAACTCAAGTCTTTAACAAACTTCATAATCCAAATCCAACCATATTATATATTGAAAATGTATGTTCTATAGAAGAATAATATTTATAAGGGTAGGTTATAGATCCAAAACATTTAAAGAAGTAGTCGTTTAAGGAACATCAGAACACCTTAGAAAAATGTATCAGGACCAGTCGACTGAAAAAGGTCATCAGTCGACTGTCCAGAGTGAAAACTAACAATTTTAAGAAATAAAATCTAAGTATCTACAGTCGACTGCAAAACTCACCAGTCGACTTTCCAGAGGGAAAACTCCATGATTTTAAGAAATAAGTTAAGTATTATAAGTTGACTTATAAAAATCATAAGTTGACTTAAAAGAGATTATAAGTCGACTTAAAAAGTCCTAAGTCGACTTAGCAGAGAAAAATTTACAATAACTTTGAAAAATAAATTCTAAGTGTGTCAGTCGACTGAAAAGGGTCTAAGTCGACTGTCCAGAACGGATTTTCAAGAAAACTAAAGATCTAGCAGCCGAGTCATACCAGTCGACTGAAAGGTCTGCCAGTCGACTGTCGGCCTACAGACTGCAAGGTTTTGGTTGTACATGATAATCAAAATTAGGGTTTTCCAAAAGCGATCATTGTTTACTAAAATAATTTGTATTCAGGTAAAAACGACAATCTCAAATAATCCTCATTATAGATACAATTCCTCAAATCAACCAATATCTCAAAACTTAATTCTCATGTTCTTAATTCCTAATTCTTCCATTAGGATTTCTCAATACTGAATTTCTTCCACAACTCATAACCAAAAATCTGATTTGTAATCACAAGATCCAGATGTTCATCCATCCAATCTCTTTTTGTCATAATCATACTCAAATCTTAAACATGCTTTCTAGCAATAACAACTTTACCAACCAAGATCTACTAGACATGCATAGATTTCACATGCATAATCCAAACAACAACCATTGCATCGCTCACATACAAAAATACACTAAATAAACAAGCATGTCAAAACAAACAACAAAACAATCATTCACATAAGTCAACAACAAAACAAATTAAGTTCATATCACTCACCTTAGAAATGAAGAGATCCCACAAGAAAGTCTCCCTTTTTGCGAGATCCAAAAATCCTCCTCTTGATCCTCAAAAATCACAAAATATAATGTTGTGTAACGAATGATGGCTGCACACCCACTTATATAGGCCGGAAATAATGATTTAGGGTTTTTAGAAATACATTTGCAAAATAGTCCTTCCAAAATATAACTTTACATATATAACCTTTTCTTAGTAAAAATAGGTTAACTAAATCAAAACCAAATCAAATCTTCTTATCACTGAGTTGTCCAGCAATCCAGCACAGCCCAGTAAATAAGAAAATTCTGGATTTACCACTCAGGGTGGCGATTTTGCACAAAAGCCCTCCCTTTTGTAATATTTGCAAACATATCATAAAATATTCATAAAAATCCAGAAAAATCAGAAATAATATCTAATAATACATATTATATTTTCCAATCAAAATATTTGACTTTTACTTTCCAGAAAAATATTTGCACAAAATTCTACATGAATTCTATATTTGCAAAAACACCCTTTTTGACTAAATCTTCACCAAATCGACTTTAAATAAAATCTAAATATATTTAAATTCAAATGATAACTATGGAAAACCAAAATATCAGTAAAAAACGAATTTTCATAATTTATTTAAGATCCAAACGACTTTTACATAAAAGCCCCTTCCTTTCGAGGTATTTATAAAAATAGTTTCTCTACTCAGAAAAATCCCAAAATTTAGAATATACTCCATTATAATTAGGAGAACTTATTAAAAATATACAATTGTACATTTACACCAAAATTATTTGCACGTGTTTCGCACGTGTAAAAAGATAGATCTTTAGAAAATATTTATTAAATCTCCAGAAAATCATTTTAATTCATTTTCAAATATTTAAAATAATATTGGAAAATACGGGGTTCTACAGAACCCCCCCCCCCCCCCCCCACCCTCGGCAATGGAACGCATTGCCAACAAATACAAAGCAGAGCCGAGACAGACAACCCTAACAAACCAGCAACCAACGAGAGAAGCTGAACCCAGACAAAAAGGAAACGGCGATGAATAGCCGTTGGATTCTCAGTAGCTGCTTCACCACTTGTCGGAATTACCAAACATCGAGCAGGAACAGCCGATTCAGCGGACCAGCCAGTCGCACCAAGTATCTGGCCACAGCCAAGCCGAATCCAAGTGACCAAATAAAGGTACAGTCAGCACCGCAGCACCGAGGAAAAGGTGTCACAGGCAACACACAGGCAAGAGGCATTGCAATGCGAAAACATCAAACAAACAAACACCCAAAAATAAACGAGAGACAGGACCACATAAAAGCAGCAACTGACGAAGCAACACACAGAGGTACAAGAAGCAACACTAAACCCATACAGACGTTGAGAGAACGAAGTGACTGGCCGCAGGTAGCAGCAGCACAGGCCTACGCCTCAACGGAGACGAAAGTGGTGGCTACCGATAGGAGACAGCAGCCAGGGCGAAGGAAACACACACAGCTATAGCCAAAGCCAAATGAACACTTCCAACTTCAAGAATAAGAAAAGTAAACCTCAGAAAAGTAGAAAACCGACTACAGCCAAAAGAAAACTCAAAAACAGAACGAGAAAGCAGCAGTTAATAGCACATAGGAGATAAAAAACATAAGTTGTTCACAGTAATAAGATAGCAAAGTTAAAAGTAGAACAAAACAAGTCATAGTAGAACCAAAAAGGACTACAGGTTCGGTCATGTCAGTCCCCAAAATTGAGCCCCAAAAATATCCCAGGAGATCAAAAGAACATAGAAACACCATTCCTCAGGATTAGCCCTGCAAAATGAACCAATAAGACAAGAATTAGGAAGGAACCAAAGTAGCATGAGAATTAAAGGAGTTATAAGAACGCGGGAAAAGTATAGCCTCGTCTAATCGGTAAAGAAACAAAGATTGAACCTTGATGCGAGGTAAATACGAGGGCCAATGATTTGCAAAAAATAAGAACTCATCTATAATAGAGACTATAGTTTTGGAGGAGTGATTAAAGATGCGGTTATTTCTTTCCATCCAGATAACCCAAATGATGGCCATGGTAGATAGGATCCAAGACTTACGGTATTTTTTACTAACAGATTTACAGTACGAGATATCTAGAAGGAAGGGAGGAAGAGAAGGAACTTGCCATGTCATAAGACATGTCTGTCAAATCTGCTGAGTAAAGTCGCAGTTTAAGAACAGGTGATCGATATCTTTGTGGCAATGATTGCACAGCACACAAAGCTGACCAATCGCCAAATTCCTCTTATTGAGGATCTCAACTGTAAGTAATCTGTTATTAGTAGCAACCCAAATGATGGCCATGGTAGATAGGATCCAAGACTTACGGTATTTTTTACTAACAGATTTACAGTACGAGATATCTAGAAGGAAGGGAGGAAGAGAGGGAACTTGCCATGTCATAAGACATGTCTGTCAAATCTGCTGAGTAAAGTCGCAGTTTAAGAACAGGTGATCGATATCTTTGTGGCAATGATTGCACAGCACACAAAGCTGACCAATCGCCAAATTCCTCTTATTGAGGATCTCAACTGTAAGTAATCTGTTATTAGTAGCGAGCCACGCCAGAATTTTGACCTTCAATGGTGCACAACAACTCCAAATGTAACCCGCGAATGGAGAGTTGACGCCCCCATGATTGAGAAAGTTGTAAAAGGATTTAACCGAGAACAAACCAGAGCTCGTCCAATGTCAACAAAAGTCTTCTTTGGGTTGCCAATCGTAGGTGTTTAAAAGGGATAATAGATGATTGTACTCTGACGTAAGAAACGGAGGAAGAACATAAGTGAAAGGGATGATCCAAACTCTGTTATTGTCATTGGACGTGAGGTACTCCGACAGTGGTGTTAGGGTTAGAAGCCAATTGAAAAATAGCTGGATAGGACACAGCCAACTTTAGATTTCCAATCCAAAGATCGTTCAAAGATTTCCAATCCAAAGATCGTTCCAGAACTTGGTCTTGGCGCCATCGGCGCAAACGTGAAGGATACTACATCGAAAGGGTTCTTTCACCCTCCACACGCCCGTCCAGAAGGAGGACGCTCTGGTGGACAGGGAGGGGCGAAACTCCCAAACCCTCTGACGACGGAAACAGGTACTCGAAATGAGGCAGGCCCAGGGCAATTGGTCTTCTTTTAACATTCTCCATAACAATTTAGCCAATAAAGCTAGGTTTTGGTTTCTAAGATCAAGAACACCCAAACCTCCAGCCGCCTTGGAGGATCATACCCTCTTCCAACTACAGAGATGAGTACTGGCTCTATATAATTTCGAACCTGACCAGAAGAAATTCCTTCTGATCTGGTCAATCCTCTTGATGACCCGAGAGGAAATATAGAAAAAGGACATCATGTAAATAGGAATAGAAGAAAGGACCACATTAACAAGAACCAGTCTATCCCCACGGGAAAGAGTCTTACCCGTCCAAATGTTAAGTCTTGACTCAACTTTATCAATCATCGGTAACCAGTCTGATTTATGCAGCTTGCCCCATCTCAAAGGGATGCCCAGGTATTTAACCGGAAAGGAAACAACAGAACAGTTAAAGAATTGAACAATCTCCAATTGGCTGTTGTCAAACCCTCCAAGCCAAAGAACGGACAATTTGCGGAAGTTAATTGAAAAGCCAGACGCACTTTCAAAGATATACAGAAAGAGTTTAAGATTTCTTAAGGAACTTCTGTTCGGTTTGGCGAAGATGATGGTGTCATCTGCATATTGAAGGTTGAGAACCCCACGAAAGCTGTGGGAACCGCATAACCCTTCAATGGCATTGGCATCCCAGGCATTTTTAAGCAGTTTACTGAAAACATCAGCCACCAGAGTAAATAATAGAGAAGAGATGGGGTCGCCTTGACGCAGACCGCATTTACACTTGAATTTATTGCCTTCAGAACCATTAATAAGGATCGAAGAAGTGCCAACAAAAAGGCTGAATTTAATCCAGGCGGTCCACATCGGACCGAAACCCCGGTGAATAAGAACATCGAAGAGGAAGTCCCAACTAACTTTGTCATAGTCCCAACAAATTGCACTACATTTCTCTTCATTACCTTAGGTTACACACTCCAATAGGTGGGAGAAAAGAGGGTAGGTGGGAGAACTTTCCAATAGCAGTGTGTCACTTAAGGTAGTTAAGAGAATTGTAGTAAAATTGGTAGTGGATGAAGAATTACTCTCAGTACATTTTTATGTGTGTCAGATATGATTTTAATGATTAAAACATTTAAGTACTAAACATTACCTAACTCATGCATATAAACCTTCATTAGTAATTTACTCATATGATGCGCGTCTTAATAAAAACTTATTTAAAAAACAAAAAAATTAATGTAGTATGGACTTGAACCTGCGACATTCCTTATATTAGTTATGCACGAGTTTATTTATATATCTACAAATATTTGTTTGACTTCAAATAACAATCTCAATTCTTCTGTTAAAATACTAGATTAGATTAGATCGATTAACAAAATTGATCAAATCTCATATTTAATCTCCCTTTAATAACAACTTATTGGATATGTTTGAAAAAACCCTTTGAACTATGGTCTTTATGCAGAAATCCCCCAACCTTTTTTTATGCAAAAACCCCCCTGACTATGATTGTTGCAAAAAAAACCCTAAAGTATTTCAAAAAACCACATCTAACTTTTGTACTTGTACCAGATAACCTCATTCATCTATGCAAGTTGGTTTAAAAAAAAATCATATAACTTTCTCATTATTTTCAAAAACCTCCCTCAACTTTAGCAGAAAGTCTCACGCTGGCAGGGTGATTTTTTACAACAATAGTTCAGGAAGATTTTCTGCATAAAAAAAGGCCAGAGGGATTTTCTACATAAAGATGAGTTTTTTGTTAAAAAAAAAAGAATTTAGACAAACTTATTTCAAATCTAAAAGCCCATATAAAACTCACAGCACAGTGGGCCCCACCTCACATGCTCTGACTTCTAATCCGTTGGAACTCGAATCCTTACTTCCCGACCGTTACCTCCCAAAATTTCAAACTCTTTCAAATTCCCAAAATACCCCTGTAAGCTGTCACAGTAACACTCCATGATCGCTCCCTTTTCCCCCAATTCTCTCTTACTTTCCAAAATTCGACCCTCAATTCCCTCAATTTCTAAAATTCCCTAAAACCCTAATTCCTAATCTGAGCACCTTCAAAAATCCCAACTTGATGCATTTCTAACCCCCAAAATCGATCAATTTTACCCCCCCAAAATGCCAGTTTCCACTCGATCTCAGATCGTCGGAACTCCGGCAGCTCCGGCCAGCCAGGATTCGCGGGCCCCACTTCTCAGAAACCCTCACCATGGCCTCAAAGAGAAGATGAAGGCGTTGACCCTCTTGTACGAGCAGCACCAAAAGCTAGCCCCCAATACCCAACCCCAAACCCTAACCCTAAAAGATCAAGAAGCGCATCAAGAAAAGAAGCCCATTTTGGTCCCAAGAACTGAGAACCAAGAAAACATTTTGCCCGAAAGCCGTATTGGGATGTACAATTCATGCCCGAAGAAGCCAGCAGTGAGAAGGCTATCGGTGGGGGGGAAGGGAGGGGTGATGTCGGAAATGGCGGTTAAGGCGAGGAGGGTGGTGGAGAAGGAGGAGGAGGGGGGGAGTGGGAGTAGGATAATGGTGTTTGTGAGGTTGAGACCGATGGGGAAGAAGGAGAAGGAGGGGGGAGCGAGGAGCTGCGTGAGGATTGTGAATAGGAGGGATATTTACTTGACGGAGTTTGCGTCGGAGACGGATTATTTGCGGCTGAAACGGGTTAGAGGGAGGCATTTTTGCTTCGACTTGTCGTTGTCGGATTCGACGACGCAGAAGGAGGTGTATTCCTCGACGTAAGTGCTCTCCAACTCTGTTTCGTAATGCTGTGTAGTTGTTGTCTTGATTCTCGGTTTTGTCAAGCAATGCAGTTGGATTCAAGAAAGTAGCTTGTTTTGCTTTGTTACGTCGTTCTGAAATTTAGATAATGAGCCTAGATACAAACTTAATATCATAGCATTTTTATGAGGATTTGGTGTTTAGAGTGAAATTTTTTGTTTTAGAATTTTTTTTTGTGTGCCAATTCTGTTCATTGCTTGTATGTTAAGATTTAATATATTTAATTGTATGATTATTTGTGGGAATGCTTGTTTATAGTGATAAGTTCCATGTAAATCAATGCTAAAAGAAGCTTCATGGTTTATGATATAAATGACTTGATATATTGTGGGCAATATAGTTTTTGTTCTCCTTTCAAGCCATTGGATCAACAAAATTCATGCTGGGTTGTTGGATCTCTTTCTATTCTATGCCTGTATGAATCTCTAAGGGGGCTGAATTGTTGTTCCGATCAAGCTAGATGTCTAAAATGTTTTTCAATGACTCGATTGGAAGTAAATCTCTACTTAAGTAGAAGGGTTGATGTCAGATGTCGAAGGTGGCCAGAAGAGCAAGGCCTCAGAAGTTCTACTTTGCTTTGGAATTTCACTAAAATCCTTGGTCTCCATGATTAGTTGTTCTTTGGTTCGGACCCCCTTTGAGTCTTCATCCTAGTATCACTAATTTTCTGAGATTGTCGTATTCATTGTTTAATTTTGGTATAATGCCAGAATTCATGCAATATAATGAAAGGTGGTGGTAGAGATTTTTAGGTAAAGATGATGCAAGGTTGGGAATAATGGTGAAGTTGGATTTGAGGCCAATGTAACTGATACGACAAGGCTTCATTAATAAATATTTAATATGAGGTGCTCTCAATCTTTCTTTTTGAATAAAATCTTAAAGCTAGATAATTATTAGTGAAGAAACACAACATTTCGGAACATTGACAAGAATAAACAATAATAATCAGTTAATCGCCAGTGGCTATGCATTTGAAACATCGAACGAGAATAAGGAAACATTAACACTATAGGCTGTGTAGTTGAACTGCATGTGACAGTACACAAACATAATTTGGGGCAAACTGGTTTAGATTTTTTTTACAGATACGACAAACATAATGTAACTGATACGACAAGGCTTCATTAATAAATAGTTAATATGAGGTGCTCTCAATCTTTTTTTTTGAATAAAATCTTAAAGCTAGATAATTACTAGTGAAGAAACACAACATTTCGGAACATTGACAAGAATAAACAATAATAATCAGTTAATTGCCAGTGGCTATGCATTTGAAACATCGAACGAGAATAAGGAAACATTAACACTATAGGCTGTGTAGTTGAACTGCATGTGACAGTACACAAACATAATTTGGGGCAAACTGGTTTAGATTTTTTACAGAGAAAAACATCACCTCTATCAGTCAAATCTCACTAAGCATTTGTTTATAAACTACAATCTACATTGTTTAATACACGTGGTTCTTCCTGATACAAAACCACAATTTTCTCATCTTTTGTCAACTCAACTCTTTGTTCTCTTTTGCTCCCATCCGCTCTTTTCTCCGTTCCCTACCCTGCCCCTGCCAACTACCGCCGCCAGCGCCCTACTCCGCTCTACTGGTCCTCCCAACCTCATTGAGATCTGGTGCTCCCCGAGTTCACGGAGTGGATGCAGTGGGTGATGGCCGCACCAGCAGTGACACACTTAGACGAGCAGTCCGTTACCCTTGGTGGGCGGCTCAGCGGCTGGAAGAGCAACAAGTGGAGCAAGCAAGCCGACGCTGATGGGGATGGTTTCATAGTGGAGGACGAGATCGACGACTTGGTCGTGGAGTTGTGATCTTGTCGGTTGTGCCTCTCATCGTCAAGGAAGATGGTTGTTGTTTTCTACAGCGAGGAATGGGGTGTTTGGGGAGGTGATGGAGGTGATGGTGTGGGAGAGGATTTTGTGGGGAGGTCTGAATGGTGGAGTGGTTGGGCTTGGGTCTGGGTTGGAAAATAGAAAGGAGATTGGGTTGTGGGTGTGAGAGAGAGGAGAAGTGGAGGAGTCCCTAATATCCAAAATGTTCCCTAAATATTCAAATTCAAATTAGCAGCGAAATATATCATAGTTTGGTGTGGGATGACGGTAGTCAGACAACTTTATAGTTTGGGAGCTATTTGACCTATTCAAGTTAAAGTGAGGGGTGCATAAGGTCTCTCTCATATCAGGGGGCTTGGAGGGGGTGGTGGCGTTTGTATAGCAGTCAGGGGCGACAACAGCCTGTATTGCGAGGTAGCGGTAAGAGTCAACGAGGGTCAAGCGAGGGGATGAGAACGAGGACTCAATCTATACAGGGAGATGTCAGATTGGTGGAGTGCCTGTGGTGTCTCTCATATGGTGCTTGAAGTTGACGTAGGGGTCATTGTTGGGGGTGATGAAGGTGTTGTTGCGAGCGAAGGCGAGGATAAACAGTGTACAAGCGAGGGACTGAGAGAGAATAAACTCAATTTGGCACGAGAAAGTGGCTCTGGCAAGGTCAGCCGATCAGTAGGATTAGATTTCGTTGTATTTTTGTTTGTTGGTTAGGGTGTATGAGTTCCAGGACTCATCCTGTTGGGATATGAACTTCATAAGGCTTATTTTTTTGTATGTTTTGTTGAATTCTTTTTAATGAAACGGGGGGGGGGGGGGGGGGGGATTCAACCCACCGTTGACGATCAAAAAAAAAAAAAAAAAAACTCTTTGTTCTCTTTTATTCTTCTCTCTATGATTTAATTTGATTATAATTCACCATCAAATTCTTATTTCTTTGTAATATTTCTCCATATTTTTCAGCACATTTCATGTCTGCTTGGTTCTAATTTATTTATAGGCAAAGATGACCAATGTTAAACTCTACTATAAAACCTAACATTATGGTTAATTAGGATTAAGACGTATACCATCATGAATATCTTCTATTCTACATATTGCAGAACGGCAAACCTTGTGGAAGGGGTTCTTCAAGGGAGAAATGGAACCGTTTTCTGCTATGGGGCAACCGGGGCTGGGAAGACATACACAATGTTGGGAACAGTGGAGAATCCAGGAGTGATGGTGTTGGCCATTAAGGACCTCTTCTCCAAGATTAGACAAAGGAGCTATGATGGGAATCACTCGGTTCATCTTTCCTATCTTGAGGTCTACAACGAGACTGTTAGAGATTTGTTGTCTCCTGGGCGCCATCTGGTCCTTAGAGAGGATAAGCAGGTACGTTCAGATTTATCTGTTAGTTCTTGTTTAAAATGCAGCAGAACAATAAACACAGCTGGGTTTTCTGATTAAGAGAGGATTAGTGTAGTTAGTGTGTTTTAATAGGAAGCAGAAGTGCAGAACAATACTTTGAATATGGATGGTCAATATCTGTTTTATCTAATTAAATTTATAATTATTTTATTTTACTTACATCTAGATACTTTTAATATATTGTCTGTTCTTTTTGTTTTTCTTTTGAATCATTTACTCCTTGACTGTCTAGCAGAGCTGCAAAAGTTCAATATACATCAGATTTGTGTATTTCTTTCTCTCTTAATTTATTAGCAGTAAGATTTGCCAGCTCATGGTTCTTATTATTATTTTTTTTAAAAGCTTCCTAGGGCTGTATATTTGTATTCTTGGTGCAAAGCTTACTCGTGAAAACAACATTCTTTTTCAGGGAATTGTAGCAGCTGGGCTTACTCAGTACAGAGCTTACTCTACAGATGAAGTAATTCAGTATATCTCTTCGTTTTTCGCTTTGCTAATTATATTGTTTCAGTTATGGTAATATGAAACCTGGTTCTTATTTCTTCTAGGTAATGGCATTACTTCAGCAAGGTAATATGAACAGAACAACTGAGCCTACTCGAATGAATGAAACATCTTCAAGATCTCATGCTATTCTACAGGTCTCTCTCTCTCTCTCTCTCTCTCTCTCTCTCTCTCATACACACACTCACTTCAAAATGGGTTTCGTATATATGCTAGAACAAGTATTCAACCTTTGCACCTCAGCATGTATCTAGCACACCAAGTTTACGTCCTGTAAATATAGCTATGCTCACATCCTATATTTTGGGAGTTGTCGTTTTCCCATTTCTGTATCATGTCATATATATGTCCCCTGTTTGAATTCACACAATGTAGGTAATGTGTACGCATGCATGCATTTGTGCTCCATTCTCTAGTGATATTCATGAACAATTTGAACCTTTTCTGTTTTCACTGGCTATCTTTAAATTTTGTAAAAACTGTATTTATGCATGCATTTTACATGAAGGCAAGATTTGATCAATCTTTTGGTTATTATCCGTTTGCTGTGAAGATTTTTTTTTTCCTGTAATCCTTCACTTATCTTCTTAATGTTCTCTTTGTAATACGTAGGTTGTTGCAGAATACCGAGTCAAGGACTCATCTAATGTAGTAACTGTAGTGGGGAAGCTTTCCCTAATTGATCTAGCTGGTTCAGAGCGAGCTATAGCGACAGATCAAAGAACTCAAAGATCAATAGAAGGTGCTAACATCAACCGCTCTCTCCTAGCACTGAGCAGTTGCATAAATGCTCTTGTTGAGGGGAAGAAGCATATTCCATATCGCAACTCAAAGCTAACTCAACTCCTCAAGGACTCACTTGGAGGTTCTTGCAATACTGTTATGATTGCTAATATCAGCCCAAGCAATCTATCCTTCGGCGAGACGCAAAATACTCTCCATTGGGCTGACCGTGCCAAAGAAATAAAAACTAAGGTTTGGTCCTAATCTTCAATAGTTGATGGCTTAATAGTATCTATGTTTATGTACATCTTGTTGCTGCAGTAAGTAAAATTAAGTGAATTCAATTGCTAGGATATTATCTATGTAAAATTTACGTCGAACCGAAAACGAATATGACATTAGCAGTTGATTTAAATATAATATTGACATTTCCAAAAAATTCAAGGTATTTACGATACTTTAGAATTGACATTTTGTTTTAATAATTCTAACTCAACTAATTTACAGTGACCACAAGCAATATATGTTTGACTTCTTCACTGTTTGATGTGCCAATTCTTTCTTAAGTTAACCTTTTGATTTACCTATATTATACACTTGTCTTGAAAAATGCAATACTAACTACTAATAATTTATATTATACACTTGTTTTGATTTACCTTTTGAACTTCCAGCCATTGCTATCTTGTTGGTTAAGTTATAACATAATCTCAAGTCACCTAACGCAAAAGATAAACTATTTAACCTGTTGCCAACACTTACAGAAAGTTTCCTTCATACAGGCATGTACAAAAAATGAGGAAGTGAACTCAATGGCTGATTCTGAAACCAACCAAACTAAACTAGTCCTCGAGCTCCAAGAAGAGAACAGCAAGCTAAGACAGCAGTTAGTTCGCCACCAACAGAAGCTTCTCAATCTTCAAGCTCAAGCCTTAGCTTCAAACTCGTTATCTCCCCCTCCTACCTCTTCTCCCATTTTCTCGCCCTCTAACTCTGCACCTCGGAAGGCCAAGCGTGCAATCCTAGCTGGCAATTGCTTCGGTACTCCACCAAGCAATGCAACGGCTGCTACCATTAAAGCACTGGAGGCTGATATTGAACGGCTTAAGAGAAACCATGCTATTCAAATTAAAGAGAAGGATGAGTTCATTCAGAAGTTGATGAATAGTAGGACTGGAGTAGAGAGGCAGAGGATTGTTACAAAAGTTAGGGCAGCAGAGTTGAAGAGCCCTAGCCATCGGTTCACGTCGCCTGTGCCAGTGGCAAAGAAGCGAAGCTATTGGGATATTGCTGGAGGTAGTCCTTTGCTAGGTGCAGGGAATGGGAGGAAGACGAGGAGCCATGGGCCTGGGACTCCACCAGCTCCTTCAATGCTGTTACGGGTATGATATTCCTTTTGCGTTTATTTGAGTATTCATCTTTAAGTTCATTTCTAGATAGTAGAACATATCATCTCTGTTAACTTTCGTTTTAGTAGATAGTCTCTAGTGATCAATAAATATGGACCATATACTAACAAGATAGGTATCGTTAACATAGTTAAATAGCAAATAAAACAGGTGTCTCACACAAAACAACACTTGGTTTTCCATTTTTTAGAAACAATTTATGCTACTAAAGAGATAATACCGCGATTGTACCAGAACCATTGTATTGTATACTCCTAAAGAAGATCATGCAATGATTTTACCAACACAATCGTATGCAATGATTTTACCAACTAAATGAAACCTATAATTCAGATTCATGTCAGAACATATCATCTTTGTTATCTTTCTCATTATATGTTAGAAGTGATAAATAAGAGAGATCTTCTTATACAGCCACTAGGTTTCTGTTTTTGCTAACATACTGTATGCTCCGAAGTAACCTAATAACTTCAATGTTATATTGCATGCAAATTTACACTAGTTTATTTGATATTTATGAAGTGGAACTTTAGTTTATTAGCGAGGTATGAGAATGTGACACGAGAAGCCGTGAGATTTAGTATGTCCAAAACAGAACCAATTGAATGTTTTCTGCATAAGTCTAACCCAGTAAACCTTTTCGATTTGTACGTATCATTCTTCACAGTCTACACATGAGACAAATTGTACATAGTACATAAGTATACAATCTTCGTTCTACGTAAAGGATGTTGATTTTTATAACCACTTAATACACAGAATACTACACGCGCACTTTTAAACATCTCATTGTATGTGTATGTATACATTATTACGATGAAGTGGATCATCCAGTAATAAATATACGCGTCTAAAATACAGCTCTCTCAACTAGAAAAAAAGACCCCCCCCCCCCCCCCCCCCCCCCCCACCCCCACCAAAAAAAAAGGAAAAAAAATCAGAAAGAAAAGAAAGGAGGCATAAATTATAGTTAACTCAGATAGTCAGATGTTAAACTCAGACATAATTTTTAGTTGTGCTATATACTGATGCAGCTTGCATATCAATGTTTCTCCTTTGTGTTCTTGTTGGGGCCTCATGTTGCTAATTACATCTTTCCAGCCGGGTTTTGCTCGCCGAAGAACTGACACTTTCAGATGATGAAGAAGAGAGGATGGAAGATCGATGAGCAGGCTAACAAGGCGAGAGGCTGAACTGACGCTTTTTCCCCCTTTTCTTAGACTGTCATGTTAAAGTTAGTCGAAGAGAATTATCCATTGTTTTACATTCAGTTTGTACAATTAAGAACCAGAGAGGTTGCTGTTGGTTCCTGTTTCTTCATTGGAAAACCGTTTATAATTAAATGACATTAGGATCATTTTGTACAAGAGAAGGCCACATATATTTATTCATTTAGGGAAATAATGTTGAATATGCACCTTATAACTGTCATGCTTTAATGTGTTATCAGTTCAAAAATATATCCATAAGCACACTTATCTCAAACCTGCTTGGATTTTCTGTACTGAGCCCAACGATGGGCTTCTCTAATTGACAGATATTTTACCCAGCTATGGGCTTCCTCATTTATGGGCCAATGTTTTGGACAATTAACACAAGATATGCACATTTAAGGATCTTGATTAAAAAGTTGGAGAAACACTAAAGTAATATGAATGTTTCTGGAAAAAAATGAGAGGGATTATCAATCTTTGATAGAATGAGAAATGAGAGAGTTTCTCAGTCGTTGTATATAAGAGACAGCCGATTAAGCTAATTTAGACATTCTATTATCTTACTAGAGTGGACAAAATGGTGAAATACGAAATTTAACGAAATGACCGAAATTTGTACCTACAAAATTAGGCTAAAACAGAAAAATACGAATTTTAATGAATCTGACCGAAAACTGTGGATAACCCACCAAAGGAGGCCAAAAGAGTAGAATGCGAAATTTCACGAAAATGGACGAAAACTGTGGACGATATCCCACAAACTGAGGCCATAACAATGAAATACTAATTTTCACGAAACTGGCTGAAAACTTTGGACTACAGCCCACAAAATGAGATCAAAACAGTAAACTATGAACTTTTACGAAAATGACCTAAAACTGTGAACTATACCCACAAAATAAAGTCAAAAGAGTGAAATATGAAATTTAACGAAAATGGCCAAAAACTGTGGACTTAGAGGTCACCAAATGAGACCAACAGAGTGAAATATGAAATTTCACGAAAGTGACCGAAAACTGTGCACTATAGTATAAAAAAAACCAGGAAGAAAATATGAAATACGAAATTTCATGAAAGTTGTCAAAAACTATGGACTATATAGCACACAAAATGAGGCAAAAATAGTAAAATATAAAATTTCACGAAAGTGTCCGAAAACTGTGGACTAGCCTACAAATTGAGGCCATACATAGTGATATACGGAATTTGACGAAAATGACTGAAAACTTTCGACTACATATCCCACAAAATGAGACTAAAACAGTGAAATATAATTTTTTTTAAAAGTGACCGAAAGTTGTGGACTATATATAACCCACAAAATAATGCAAAAGCAAGACAATATGAAAATTTTAAAATGTGGCCGAAAACTGTCGACTATACCCCACAAAATTAAGTCAAAACAGTGAAATATAAAATTTTACAAAAGTGAGCGAAAACTATGGTCCAGAAAATGAGACCAAAACAGCGAAATACGAAATTTCAAGTAAGTTGCCAAAAATTGTGGACTATAGTCCCCAAAAAGAGGTCAAAACAATAAAATACAAAATCTCATAAAAATTGCTGAAAATTGTAAAAGCCCACAAAATATTGCCAAAACTGATAAATACAAAATTTAACTAAAGTGGTCGAAAACTAAGGACTGTAGCCCACAAAATTAGGCGAAAATGGTGAAATTCGAAATTTTATGAAAGTGGCCGAAAACTGTAGACAACCCACACACTAAAGCCAAAATAGTAAAATTTGAAATTTCACGAAAATGACCGAAAACTGTTTGACTATAGCCCACCAAAGGAGGTCAAAAGAGTGAAATACAAAGTTTCATGAAAGTGGGCGAAAACTGTGGACTATATATCCCACAAAATGAGACTAAAATAGTGAAATACGAAATTTCACGAAAGTTACCGAAAACTGTGGACTTATAATAGCCGACCGAAGGAGGCTAAAACAGTGGAATATGAATTTTCATGTAACTGGTCGAAAACTACGAAATATAGGCCAACAAAAAGGCCAAAACTGCGAAATACGGAATTTAACGAAAGTTAACTAAAATTGTGGACCTATAGCCCACAAAATAAAGCCATAATAGTGAAATAGGCCGAAAATTGTAGCCCACAAAATAATGTCAAAACAGTGAAGTACGAATTTTCACGAAACTAATAAAAAAACATGTGGACTGTAAATTGTGCGGAATTTCACGAAACTATAATACGGAATTTCACGAAAGTCGGCGAAAATTGTGCATTATCACCTACAAAATGAGGTCAAAATAGTGAAATACGGAATTTTCTAAATGTGAACGAAAATTGTGTACTAGCCCACAAAATTAGGTAAAAATAGTGAAATACGAAATCTCATGAAAATGACCGAAAATTGTGGACTAAAAATTGAAAGGGATCCATATATGTAAATAAATAATCTTCTTGGGGGATAAATTTGAAAACCTTGTGAAATCATGGAGGCCAATTTCGGCCTATAATAAGTATAGCTCACAAAATAAGGTCAAAATAGATTAGTACAAAATTTCACGAAATGAGGCCTCAAAATGAGGTCGAGAGCTGTGGAATATAGGCCTCAAAATGATGCCAAAAAAGTGAAATATCAGATTTCATGAAAATGCACAAAAACTGTGGACTACATAGCTCATAAAATGAGGCTAAAACAGTAAAACATGAAATTTCACGAAAGTGGCCAAAAATTGTTCTTGATAGTTGTCTGGGTGAGTTGATGGGCCTCAGTAGACCTAGTGCCAACGTGAAATTACTGTATTGTCTTTGAAAGCTTTGAGATGCGTGTTGAGAGCTGTAATTTTCACCATCCGTAACATCTGAGAAGATGATTTGCCTGAGTGGAGGACAACGATGACCGATGTCAGAATTCAGAGCAAATAATATAATCTCTACAAAAAACTAAGGTAAAGCAATGTAGAAGAGAGAAATTGCTAACAAACCTGACATTTTTGCACAATCTGCATGAGCATCATTAACATCAACGGGCAAAGAAGCCCTCGAGAAAAGAAAGTTTACTATGCAAGAGAGACAAAATCGAAAATGGGGAAACTGAGTACTTCATGAATAACTTATTACAGTTGCTGCATGCTCTTCCTGGGGAAAAAATGGTTTTCACCTCCAAAATGATAAACAAAAGAAATGCAACCCCAACCTGCAAGTTAACAACAAATTACATTAGATGCATAATTCTCAATTCTCAATTTACTTTAGATGCATAATTTCTCAATTCTCAATTCTCAATTCTCAACCCCTACTTATTGCTCAATTCTCAATTCACTGGCAGATGATTCTTTAATTTACTTTGCAAGTTTGTACGGGATTGACATGGGATCCTCTAGGGAGGCACAAATTAGTAATCTTGCTATTATTAGAGAGGACACTAGAATAGGGTGTAAGTGATCCCGAGCGACCTTTAGTAGGGGTGGGGGCAGGGTGTTAGATGAACATTAGATGCATAATTGTTTTTTTATGAGTTACATCTTCTGGAACGTTAGAGGGATGCGACAAAAACTCAAGAAAAAAGCTATTGGAGTTACTATTAGCAAGATTAAGCCTGATGTTTGTGGCTTTCAAGAAACCAAAATTGAACTGCCTACGGAAGAGGAATTCAATTCGATTAAGGGTTTGGATGATTTTCATTGGAGGTTTAAGCCGGCTAGAGGGTATTCGGGGGGGATAGCGGTTGGAGCTAGTGCCACGACGTTCGAGATAGTGGATGACTTCATCGGAATTTTCACGGTTTCTATTAGAATTAGGCGCAGAAGCGACAATTGGTTACATACTGTTTCAAGTGTGTATGGGCCGTACGACAGTAGGCAGCGTCAGGAACTTTGGAGGGAATTAAAATTTATAAGGAACAAATGGAGTGGAGCATGGATCGTAGGCGGAGATTTTAACATCACAAGATTCCAGGATGAACATCGAGGTAGAGGACACAGTCTGGCGGAGCAAGACTCCTTCAACATCACGATAGAGGAGCTAGAGGTTTTAGAATTAGAGATGTCCGACAGGAAATTCACTTGGTCTAACATGCAGCGTAGCCCAACTCTGGTTAAGCTGGATCGAGTGCTAGTGTCACAAGAATGGGAACTAGAGTATCCGGTGGCAAAGGTCAAAACGGCGCTTCGGTATACCTCAGATCATCTACCTCTGGTCATTGACTGCGGGTTTAGCGGAAGGAAAAATGTGTTCAGATTCAAGTTCGAGAAGGCATGGACTTTGTGTGAGGAAACCCGTCAGATTATAGCAGACTCTTGGAATGGTGGCACGAATCAGACGTCGGCAGTTGGAATATGGGTAGAAAAAACTAGGCGACTGAGAAGGCAACTTAAAATATGGGCAACAGGGAAATCGAGAGCAATCCGTGTTCAAAAGGAAGGGCTAGGTATCAGAATCGCTAGTCTGGAGGCCGATCAAGAAGACAGAGAGCTCCAAGAGGTAGAGAAAGACGAACTGGCCCTCAAAAGACTAGAGATGCAGCACATTGCTAGGATGGAGGAAATCTATTGGCAACAAAGGGCAAGAATTCAATGGCTTAGAGAAGGTGATGCTAACACCAAATATTTTCACAAAATGGCTAATGGGAGACGAAGACAACCACATCACGGGCATCTCGATCAACGGTACCTGGATTGAAAATGAAGACCGTATCAAAGAGCACCTGGACGGTGTATTTCATGACTTATTAGGTCGCAAACCTGATGGCAGATGTTCGTTGGCCCAAGATATGTGGGGGTCCTCCAGACTAGATGGGAGTGAGAGCATTGAGGGGCGCTTTGAAGAATCAAAGGTTTTAGATGCAATCAAGAACCTTGGGCAGGATAAGGCGCCAGGACCTGACGGTCTGCCAATCTTTTTCTACAAGACATATTGGAGTATCATCAGAGAAGACCTAATGAATATTTTTCAGGAAATCTACGCAGGCAACGCAGATTTAGATAGGTTAAATTACGCGACCATTATTCTGGTTCCTAAGAAAAGCGAAGTGACCTCACAGGAAGACCTGAGACCGATAAGCCTACTGAACGGGTCATTCAAGATCATCACGAAAGTCATGGCTCAAAGACTAGCCCCGCATCTCAACGACATCATCGACCAATCGCAAAGCGGGTTCATTAAGGGAAGGGACATCATGGATAGCATAGCTTCAGCACACGAGATTGTTTATAGAGGTCACATAACAAAGGCTGAGGGCTACATTCTCAATTTAGACTTTCGAAAGGCTTACGATTCGGTTGCTTGGGATTGTGTGGAGGAAGCGCTCGCTCGCAAAGGGTTTAGCACTAAATGGAGATCTTGGATGAGCAAGTGTATTCGCGGAGGCAAATCGAATATCCAGGTTAACGGATGGCAGGGCAAAGAGATCGTATGTAAGAGGGGTCTTCGTCAAGGGGACCCGTTATCGTCCCTTCTCTTCGCCATTGTTGCGGATGGTCTGGCTGAAATGATCAGGAGAGATTTGGAAGATAACACAATCAAAGGAGTGCAGATCAAGGGCATCGAGAAGCCAATGGCGATATTGCAATATGCAGACGATATAATTTTATTTGGAAAAGCTACGGTGGAAGAAGCTGGAGCAATGAAGGCAGCATTAGCCTGTTTCCAAGGGTGGTCCGGGCTTAACGTTAACTTGGCGAAATCTTCGATTATTCCGATGACTGAGCTCCCGGATGGTTTGCTGAAGGATATCTCCGATATACTCGGATGCAAGACTAGCAATTACCCCTTCAAATATTTGGGTACCCCTATTAGGCCGGGGGCTCTAATGAGGGAGGATTGGACATCTCTCATTGTGAAGATTCAAAAGAGATTAGCTGGGTGGCAGAGCAGGTTCCTTTCCCTTGGTGGAAGGATTATATTGCTCAATTCGGTCATCAGCGCGATACCGCTGTACCTTATGTCCATCTTCGAGCTCCCGAAGTGGGTTATTAACAGTATTGACAAGCTGAGACGACGCTTTTTATGGAGGGGGGCGGACGAGGGGAACAAAGGATTCAATCTTGTCAATTGGGGTAGAGTGTGCAAGAGAAGGGAATTTGGAGGTCTAGGAGTCATGGACCTTAATGATATGAACAAAGCTCTGCTGAGCAAATGGTGGTGGAAAGTATCTAATAATCACAAAGGTTGGTGGAGCTTCTCTTTTGCTCAATTTCGGAAGAGACGCAGGGTTAGATTTGGAGGGAAAAGCGCATCGGCGAAAGTATCATTTATGTGGAAGGGCATAGCAAAGCAAGGAGAGATGTACTTCTCCAACACAACATGTAAAGTAGGCAACGGACTTAACACAAGGTTCTGGAAGGACAAATGGTGTGGGAAGACTACTCTTCAAACCCAATTTCCAAAGGCAGCGGAGGCAACACAGAACCTAGACCTTTTAGTGGCGGACGTCAGGAAGAAGGGGAAGCTTACCTTTACAGTGTCCCAGAATATTTGCTCGGAATCCTTGACTCAATTCGAAGATTTGAACAGTCTTATTGCCCAGGAAGTAGGCCGAGATTACGACGTACAAGACGAAAGATGGTGGGACAGAGAAAACTCTAAATGTTTCGCGGTCTCATCCATGTATAGATGGATTAACGACGGAGGTATTAGATGTTCAGATCAAGCAGTTATCTGGGGGGCACTTGTTCCATTCAGAGTAAAAGTGTTCTGCTGGTTGGCAAATAATTACGCAATTCTGTCGAAGGCTAATCTTAGGAAGAGAGGCATGCAGATTGACTCGATGTGCGGGAGATGTTCATTGGCAGAAGAAGACGTCAATCACATTCTTTTCAATTGCCCCAGAGCGAGGATAACATGGGAGATAGTTAGTAGGGGTTTCGGGTGTAGTCAAGTTCCTAATTCAATTTCCGTCATTTGGGGGTCATTTAGAGAGACATACATTAAACTAGAAGATAGAAGGGCTTGGGATATTGCAATTGCGGCAGTGGTTTGGAATTTATGGCTAGAAAGAAATGAATTTGTTTTCCGCAATAAGTCGTTCAGATTTAATCACTCAGTGCATAAAATTTTTCTGTTAATCCATGATTGGGCAGGTGTTCAGGAGGCGCGGAAGAGGATCAGGAGAGCTGAAGAGGAATAGTCAGATGATATGTTCTAGCGCACCCTCACGCTACTTCATGAGGGCTGAAGCATGCTGATAGTCAGTTTTGCTTCTTTTTGAGTCTCCGGTACGATGGAGTTTCAGATCTACGGCAGGGTCTGAATGGCGTGGTCTTTATATTGATATTGATGTTGATGTACTTTTTAGTTTGTTGTTTTAGATTGTTGTTGATGTACTCTTTATTTCCGTTATGTAATATTCAGGTTTTGTACTACTTTGTTTCCTTAATTGATCGTTAATGAAACGATGGACTAGTCCATCTTTTATCAAAAAAAAAAAAACAAATTACATTAAGAGTTTGTAGGGGTTTCGGGTGTGCACAGTGTCCTACCTCCACCTCAGACGTGTGGGGTATCTGGAGAGATGAGCTCATTAAAATAGAGGATAAACGGGCATGGGAGTTATCAGTAGCGGCAACCCTATAGAGTCTATGGCTAGACCGTAACGACTCATGTTTTAAAAATATCAGCTACAGATTTACTACTTTTATGCATAAAATTTTTCTTCTAATTCATGATTGGGTAGGCTACTTCAGAGCAAAGAAGAAACTAAAGCTCAGCGAGGAGTAGAGTGTCAGAGTATGGAGGGGAGTGTACACCTCTGTGGACGTCAGAGGATGTGCTTTATTTGCTACTTTTAATGTATTTTGATTCGTCAGATGTACTCATGTTGATACTTTATCGGGACTAGGTTGTTTTTAGCTGGAGGTTGTTTTTTAGGGTCTGGTATGGCCCTATTTTGGATGTATTACTGCACTACTTTGTTTCTTTAATTATCATTAATGAAACGATGACAGAGGTCATCTTTTTATATATATAAAAAAAACAAATTACATTAAGAGGAGGCAGTAAACTATTTATATATATATCTATATATATATATATCTATATAATAAAACACAAAGAAAGCTATCAAGTGGCTGTCATTCAATAGGATTGAAATCAATGGTCCAGATCTAACCTCACAAAACATATTTTTCTGCCCAAAAGTTTTCCCAACACTCAAATTCAAATCCCCCAAAACAACTCCTTTATTTATTTTTCTCTTTTTTTTCTCTCTCTCTCTCATTCTCTGTCTATTTATTTAGAAATTTAGATTTTCAGATTTCAGATTTGTAAATTTTCAGAATTTTTATGCATTTTTTTATTGCTTATGTTATATTGAAAGTAGCAAATATCTCATCAACAGTTAAATTTCATGAACCGATCTTACCTGGAATTGGCATTGCAAATCCCAAGTTTTTCTATGAAGAGCTGATCTAATTGTATTAGTTTCTATCATTGATTTCCTCTGTGTAATACTGATCGATTTTCTACATTCAAACTTCTAAGAAGTTGGATTTTACATCCCCATTTATAATTATTTTTCAACATATACTAATGGAAACATACTAATGGAAACATGGACTTTTATTTACAACTAATTATTGTTTTACTATTCAAACTTGAGCTACATAATTGTTGTTTTACTGTTTACAAGATTTTCATATGCTGTATCGTTCCGAAGACGTGCCGTAGGCACGTGCCCACGGACAAATCTAGTATATATATAAATAACTTGAGCTTTAAACAAGAAAGTCATTAGCAATTCACGTCTGCACTTACCGTGCATGGTCTGATAATAGTTATGCATGACAGCTGATATGACACCAAGCATGCAGACACGACAACATGTGAGAGCTTCAAAGTCATCATCTTTCCTGCAAAAGGAATTAAAATCTAACTTCCATTCTATCTGCTCGGGTTAGAGATTAAATAGTTTTAACCGCTACTCTAATACCGAAGGTATACTGCAAACAGAGAGAAAACTAAACTCCCCAACTTGTAGATGAAAGGCAAAGAAACAGAAGCATTAATCTTTCCAAACAGTAAGGTTACCTTGGTACGTAGAAGAACCGAGCAATTGCCTGGACAATAGTCTCCTTACCGAGAACAAGCACAGCATCATCAATCATCTGGTAACAATATGTGTATCTTGAATGCTGCAGGTTCTTAAAGAGCTAAAAATATGAGTAACAAAGGTCATTGCAGATACAGCAGCAGCAGCAGCAGCAGCAGCAGCAAAGGGTGTTGGGGTATATATATTCTTAACTAGAACTAAACATAACATCGAACCAACGAGGTCTGTAATTCGTTCTCTTTTCCTCATTTATAGGCCGTGTTACATAATTAAAAGCCGAAGTTGTCTGCAAGTGTCGGTGTGATCTAGTCCATTAAAAAGCCTCTTCCCTAGTAAGTAAAAGATTGAAAGTTTAAATCTCGTCTACACTAAAAACATCCTCAATTAATATACGTTCAGGTAACATATGCGTGAGTCTGACTTAGCCTTGTTCCAAAAGGGGAAAAAAAACACTCATAATGTTTATATGTCATAATATTATCTGTTCGAATAGACAAAAATACATTCTGTTCAATGTAAATAAAAAATTGATTTTCTACTAACAAAATGTACGCTGAAGAATGAACCAATTAATTCTCAACGCCACAAAATGAATAAATAAAACCAAGTTGCAAATCTGCACAGCTAAATACGACGCTGAAGCCGATGCAAATCTCATGTTGAATGGAAAACTTCACAAGGGCCGCAAAAGGATTTACATTGCAATGCTAAAAGATGTACAACTTAGAACATGTCTTTTATGAGGTGTGACAAAAATGCAGCTAGAAGTGAATACTTCCACCTACAACACCCTTGTTGCTATTCCCAATGAAAGAAAACAAAAACACATAAATTGTTATTCCCTGTTCTAAAACGATTTTTTTTTTTTGCTCTCTTCAATTTCTATACAATGAAAGTAGAAACACCTATAATTGGTTAGCACCCTACTTCTTTAGTCATGGGATGCTGGTTCCACCAGTATTTACAAGTTCGCCGACAACCCAGTCTTAATTCAGCTTTGGACGGACACCAAAACTTGTGAAGAGTCCGCAGCAGCGAGGATTTGAAGGGCACCGCTTTTCATAGACAATCCTATACCAGCCATCGCATGTGTGCTCCATGAGTTACTTGGATCACTTACGAAGTTGCTCGGATATCCACTACAGGCTTTGAATTCGAATTGCACGGACCAGAACAGGACCCCTCATTCTGTATTGAATAAACATCAGAAACATCAATCCAATAAGAGCCCCCCCCCCCCCCCAACACACACAAAAAAAAACCACCACCAAAATGAACACTGAACCTCTGCAAAAGGACCTATTGGAGATGGAATCATGCATGGTTCTATGGGGAAACATCTGAGACCAATTGCAATAATAAACAACCCTACTTGGCTGTCAGAGAGACGGTAAACAAGCAGTAGAAACTATTGGAGTGTACGCGTGAATGTTTTCCAAGTTAACAAGAGCACCAACTTAGAGATAATCGAAAACAGAAGTTAGAAATTTTCTCTTCCACATTTTCTTTTATTCCTAACTAAAATAGTCACATTTCTATTAAAAGTTTTATAAGCCGCCTATCTAAAACTCCTCACCTAGTAGAGGGGGGGTTAGGTTTCATACGCATGAAGTGACAAGGTTTTTTTTATTTCTTTTCTTTTTCTAACCAAAATATTTGGCTCAATGTATGGAAGAGGGAGGACTTTAGAACGTGTGCCTTGCATCTCAACATATGCAACACCAAAGAAAGAATGCAAGCTTAAAATGATGCAATTTATCTAACAATTCAGAGAAGTTAGATCTCAAAGAATGCAGATATAAGAGCTATACCATAATCCACGCAAGTCAATTTTTTTTGTGTAGAGGAGAACTGCTGGCAGTGCCAAAATCGATATAGCCCCGAGCAACCCAAGCCTCAATGAAGACTCGAGCGGTATGGTGTGCCAAGAAAAAACCCTACCATGTATTGAACTGTCACTAAATAGCTTCCAAGCTTATAGGCTCTTTCGTAAATACAGACAAAACAAATGGTGCTTCCTCTCCTGGTTGGATGGTTGTGGGGACAATTGTATATCCCTTAGGATAAGGTTCCAAGACAAGCTCACATGATATTTCTCTCGAATTGACATAATCTGTTCCCCCAACTGATTCATGCATGTATATATTATAAGAAGCACGCCGGCCTTTGGTCTTAAGTATTCTCATGCCAATGTAGAACATGGAACGATCATGACTTGATTGATAATTTTTGAAACCACTGGTTTTTCTCGAAAAGCTCACACCCTAACAAAAAAATCCAGAAGAAATGATCAGAATAAACAACATAAAGATGATAAATAAATTACATTTGCAAAGGACTAATGCATACTTGAGTTAAGGTGATAAACACATGAATTGGAGACGTAGCCTCTGGGCCTTTTGCTCTCAATCTAAACTGCGGATTCTGATGCCATGAATCATAATCTTGACAACCCCCGGCACTGTAACCACGCCACTGCCCATGGATGGAGTAACACATTTCGGGTGGATAGACCCGGCAAACATATATTGAACGGAAGTGAATCTGAAAATCTTGCCAAGACATCCAAAAGATCCCATCTTTTGACTGATAAAAGGAGAAGTTAGAAGAGAATCAAAATACGGTCAGAAATTATTTCCTTTTGCAACTAAAATCTTCATCAGAAAAATTAAAATTGAGATGAATTATTTAAAATACTCAACTTATCTGAGAAGAGTACAGCAATACTTTATCTTCATTATCCAATTAATTGACATTTTAAATATTTGACTAAATTTAAAAGTACTAAAAGAAACAGACAACTTATGCAGCGCAAGAATGGAGAGGTGTACCTGTGGTACGTGCTTGAGCTTGTGTTTCATACGATCAGTCCATTCAGGTGATGAGTCAGACCAAGGGCCATTCCACTCAACTTCATTGGCCCATGGATTTCGAATCTGAACAAGTTTGTGACCATCCACTTCTTTCACCTGATCATGATGAGAAGAAAATGAGATCTAAAATAACCAAACAGTCTTCTTCAAGGCCAATTTTTCATATATATATATCTATTATATCTATATATTATACTAATAGGAGAGAGTGTCAACCTCTCTCATTTCTCTCTTTGAAATAAAGAAAGGAGAGCAAAAAGAGAAATTCACATTTATTAACATGTGCAGTACGCACTTTTTCATTATATAAAAAACAATAAAAAAGTCCCAAACCTATAAATCTGGAACTTAATTACTAGAACTGTGCTTTTGCTCATTAAGTGTTCGATGAAATGCCTATATAGCACACAATGTGTTTGTGAAAAATTAGTTTTGAAATTTTTGCTCAACTAAATCAATTGTATCTATGTATGGTGTATGTATTAATTTCTGAAAACCTAATTTACTACCTCATTTTATTTTCAATTTCTAATTTATGTCTTTGAAATCCTGAAATTTGAATTTAGGGAAGATTACAGGTTGAAGATGGAGATAAATGTGGTATCGGGTCCAAGAATGAGATTTGGTAGGGAAATAGGCGGCGGAGAGTAGAGTGAGGCAAAAGGAGAGGTGGAAGAGGTGTTGGAGAAGGGAACGTCGCTGTGATCGAAGACAGCGAAGACGCGGGAGATGAGGGATAAGACATCTGATTGGGTGTGAATTTGGGAGGGGAGGGTTGAACTGAGGTGGGTCAAGGCCTGGATGTTGTCGGTCATGATGTCTACAAAGGTCGGATTGTGAGCGTATTTTTTAGGGTAACTTTCACTAAACTATACACTTGAGGAGTTAATTTCTCTCAATTCCCTCACTTTTTTAAAGTTCCATATAATTTTATGAGTCCATTAAAATTATTTTAGTTTGTGCAATTTGCACATGGTAACACTAGTGTGTATATATATATATATATAGAGAGAGAGAGAGAGAAAGAGAGAGAGAGAGAGAGAGAGAGAGAGAGAGAGCAATGCTCCATTGCAAACCACTGAAGTCGCTGTTCGGAACCTAGGCAATTAAAATCGGTTTTTGGAACTAATCAGTCTAGCAGCGGTTAGTGATTAATCATTTATTCGGAAAATAATCGGGGATTTTATTTATATATATATATCCTCATTAAGTAGCAACCCTAAATTCTAACATAAAACTATTATGAGATTATCAAATAAGAACATATAGTTATATAGAAAAAGAAGAGAATACTTGGTTTGAGCTGAGTTTGGATTCTGGATGTGGGTCGGATCGGGTTTGTTGGTCGGTGCCATCAAACAAAAACAATCGGGGAGGAGCAGCCTGGGCAGCAAGAGGTGCAACAGATGCGGGCCGGATCAAGTATGTGACTACGCAGGGAAAGCGACGGCAGGTCGAATTTGAGTTTACTCGAGGCCGAAGAAGAGAATCAGTTTGGGTTTGGGTTTGAAGAGAATCAGTATGAGTTTGAATTTACGCGATGAAGAAAGAGAGCGGCAACATGTCGGATTTGTGTTTGCACGAGGACCACAAGGGGTTTGAATTTTGAATTTGGATTTGAGTTTGGGCCGGATTGAGCCCAAATAATGCAAACGGACATGAAAATTAGAAGAAATTTAATCGGTTAATCGGCCACTTAAAATCGACCGGTTATACCCGATTAAATCGCTAACTATTGAAATATTATAAATCGATAAAAAATTATTCGCTTAGCCTCCGATTAGCGATTAATCGGGGATTAATCCTGTAAAAAATGAAATCGTATAAAAGCTACGCATAATCGGGAATTTTAACTTCTCAGTTCGGAACAACGGCTTCATTTATTTTGAACCTAAGCTGTTGTTTCGAACAGCAGCTTAGATTATATTTGGAACAACGGCTTAGGTTATAGCTTAGGTTTATAACCTAAGTCGTCGTTTTGGAACAACGGTTTTAGTGGTTTACATACCTGTTTGCACGGGACCCGTTTGCAATGGAGCATTGCTCACATATATATATAGTCCCCTTCCGTTATGCACTAGACCTCTGTGTGCACTCGTGTGCACTCGGCCTTCCCACCTTCGTATTGATGATTCGAACCATTCACATTGATCTACACATCTAAATTAGTCTAAATATATAAAATCAAATCATTTAAAATTTATTTGCCCATCCATTGAAGTGTTACAAAATTGTATGGCCGACAATCGTTGTTTTTATAGTCACATGACGGATAGGCAAATGAGTGACAAATGATTTGATTTTACATATTTAGACTAATTTAGATGTGTAGATCATGTAAACGGTTCGGATCGTCAATACGAAGGTGGGAAGGCCGAGTACACACGGACGCCTAGTGCACAACGGAAGGGGACTATATATATATATATATATATATATATATATATATATATATATAGTTGTTGTTTAGTTCCTTAAGTTGCATATACTTGCTATAGGTACTCCAAAACTTGTTAATCATTATTAGCTTCTCAAGCATGCTGGTTGCTATTAGGCTTTTGAAACTTGTTGATTGGCATTGCATCTCCCATAATTAGTTCGAATCTATTAGGTCATTCAAGTTGTTGCTTTCATTTTGTGAAATTCCTGCCACTAAGCTAAAACTTCTAAGTTGTAGAAAGGTTGAAAAAAATGGCACTTGTATTCTAACACATCCTCTTAGGTCGAGAGCCCATTTTTTATGGGCCAAATAAACAAGATAAATGCCCAACAAATTATGGGCCGAGACCTGGACAATACACAACGGTATTTTTTTAATCCGCATTTAAATTGCGTAACCGGTGGGATTTGAACCTGGATTGTTCAGATACCATGTGAAATTTTCTGCCACTCAGCTAAAACTTCGAAGTTGTAGAAAGGTTGAGGGAAATTGCACTTGTATTCTAACACATTTGAAATAACCCCCCTATTTGATGAGTTCTGCATCTAACTGCATCTAATTAATGGTTATAGAATTCAGTGAAAAACAGGGAAAGTGTAGAAAATAATGGGGATGGAACACACATTATTTTCTGTTTAACTTAAAATAACTATAACCGACTTTGAAACAGGGAACTTATTAAATACGATATATACAAGCTGGAGGGCCTGTGAGCACAAGTTTGAGGAGATAAAATAGCGAGTACACAAAACTAAAAAGACTAGATAGGGGGAAAAAATGAAATACACCTGCAATAATGAGTAAGCATGCCCTTGAACAATCCCACTGGACGAAATATGCACGTCAGAACCTGACGGACTTCCAGCACCAAGTAGAAAGCCCTCTCGTTTAAAATGTAACAACTGCGACCAAAGCCTTCCACTTGCCAGATCAATTTGAGCTTGGGAACTCCTCATGTCAATTTCTTCACCAGCACCCCCTGTGAGGTCAACAAGGGCATCTTGGACAAGACCACCTTCTAGTGCCTCATAAGAGCCATGCAGCTTAGCATAGGCTTTCTCCAAAACAGAGACCCAGAGTTCATTGCGCTTCTTACTGGTAGCAAATGCTGGTTTACCCGGAGACTCACAAGGAATCCAATCGTCAACCACGACAGGGACCCATTCACCCTACAGGAACCCACTGAGGTTTCAAAAACAGAGTACTATGTGCACATATGATGGAATACAATTTCTAAATGCAGTCAGTAAACCATTAGCAGTATAGTTCGTAACGAGGTAAACATCAAATGAAAATGAATGAAAAATAAGAGGCATCCTAGTAAAGATCCCTTTATGTTGCTTTTAGAGAGCCTAAAAGAACTCTTAAAACTTTAAATACATTCCTTGAACCTAGACTAAAATTAGGGTTTTCAATAAAAGTAAGTCAAATAGCGATGATGCAAACATAGGGTAGATCTGAATGCTTGAGCGAGTCAATGTTTAGATTGTTTAGCTGGAGCGGTTTTACCGAGGATATGACAGATAAAATGATTATAGTGGTGGGAGACAAATAAGCCAGATGTTACAGTGCAAAACAGTGGTAAGGAGGAATCTACCATGAACCATCCCTCCTAACAGATTGTAGATTAGTTTATCATTTTTGTTATCAATTTCATGTAGAACAAAATCAAATTTAAACAAAACTTGCATTAGAAAATTATTTACATTGACCAAAATTTCAGTAGTATTAATAAGAGAGATTGGAGATTTTAACCTGGATACAGAAGCGAACGGTATAAATACCCTCCTCATTGTACTGTGGGGTAATTATTACTTCTGATATTCGAGAAACATCAGTTAAAACAGCGACAGCACTCAAAAACCAACAGTCTCCCAGATGACCCTGCAGATGCCCAATTCTTATGAACCTCTTCAGTTATTAATCAGAAAAGTTTTAAAATAACCCTTTATGGGATACTATGTTCTATCTTGAACGACTGAATTTTAAGATCAAAATAAAGAAAGGATGATCACACCTGACAAACATCAGATGAATTTACAGAACCAGAAAATAAGCTGGGACGAGAAGTTATTGAGATCTCTTTAACAATATCGGCTGGCCTCATCCACTCAGATACAACCTGAAATGATGCACACACATTAATATCGCAAATGACCGATACCATTGACATAATAAATGCTTCTCCATAATACTTGCCTGCAATTTTGGAGGGGGGTTTCCTGGATCAATATACAATGAGCGATCATTAGGAGGAAACTCTTGATCAGTAAAATATGATTCTCCTCTTGCAGAAAGAGCTTCCTTCACAGCCGTTTCAACAGACAGCATCCTTTGGTTTATTTCCTCGTGTGTTTCAAACCTTGGCTTCCTCAACTTTCTAGTATAATAATCAATTTCAATTGCAACACCTTCATGTTCTGGCCTTCTTTTTCTCCCGCTTGAATATTGTCCATCCCAATCAACATCTTCCCTGTCGTATAACTCAACATCTGCTTCCTCACTTTCCCAATCATCATGCTGGGAAAGGAAAATTGAATTATCAATTAAAATTTTCAAAAAAGAAAAAAACAGAAAGGAAGAAAGAGAAACAAGTACTCTTCTTAGCTGTTGCCAAATATTTTTTTTGCTAACATGTTATCAAATAAGATTTATGCAACAAAAAGTCTTCAAATATAATTCAGAGAAACAAACAAGCACTACAATTTCCGGAATGAGACATTTCACATTAAGAAGGTAGCACAATAATACAACACCCTAGCAGTATAATATGTAAAATGAGAAGGTAGAAAAAATTGTCTTTAAAATTTGGACTTTGTGCAATGGTAATTGACTTGAGGTCAGAAACATCAAAGGCCTTCCGCATATATATAAATTGAACACCTCATATGGGAAATGGTAAAATGATAACTGATTCAGATAGTTGCTAAAAATTGGTAAATTTTCTAGTAAACATAAAAGGATAAACAAAAAGCCGATTTACAGATATAAAACTAGATAGGTTGTAGTTTGTTTCTTATCTTCATGTGAAATACTAAATAATGTAAAGGTTCAATCGCATAGAAATAGTACATTGGGATGAATAAACTGCATGAAGATCTACTTAAATAATGGATACAAACAAGCAGAAAAATGGTAACCAAATCAGTAAATCCTCATAAGGATGCTCGACTAGGTTAAAGTGTGGATTAAAAACAAAGCGACAAAAGAAGATGCATCTCAAACTAAGAGTTTATTGACGTTTTTGGGAAGATTATCGAAGTAAATTATTGATGACAGGCAGCTCCCCAGTCCCAAGAATACCCTTAAAATAAAAGCCAAATTAAGTTTGACAAGGGAGTCCACTACTGATATAACGCTCCTCACATTTACTCTACTTTTCTGTTATCAAGTCAAACATAAGCTGAATTCCAGGAACATGTACAAAGGGAAAATACATACCCTTGAAGGCGAATCAACCTGGGGCCAACCAGCTTCTGGCAGATCACCTGAGTCATACACAGTAAGACTAGTAGCATTGTGAAATGCAACAATCTCATCTTCATTCAGGCATCTCCCCCAAAGAAAAGCATCCATTATTTGCATTTTGGGGTCAGAGCCCTCACTATCTGACCTCCCAAACGCATCCAAATCAGTTGGTGGTCTTGCACCAACCCAAATTTCAGTCCCTTGTTCCCAAATGCCGCCATTTCCCTGAAGTGGTAGTCCACTCTGATACCCATCAAAGCCTCCATCTAAGTATGATGTTGCCTCCCCTACATCAGCATCTATTGTCACAGTAACAATATGCCACCTGCAAAACCATTTTGAATACATTTGATGCTGAGATCTAAAATGGTAAGGAAGGAGATAACAAAAAGAAAGAATAAAACCAAAATCACAAGCGACAGACACATGGAGCTCATTAACGGGGAAAAAGGAATGTTACACAGATAATGACACCGGGCACAGACACGAAACAAAGCAAACAAACATGACGGCATGGCAATTTTCAGGGTTATGGGATACTGGAACACACACACCAATATAAGGAACAATTAAATGATAATATTTTATGTCTGTAAGCATGTGTATATCCATATACCTGTGTATGTATGTGTTCATGCACATATGAGATACCTATAAAATGCTCATTTAATTTTTATTTTTTAAAATAAAATTTGCACATTATCTATGAGGTATATATAGAACTAGATTCTCGATATAGGAAGCTTAAACTATTGGACCACAAGAAAATATAACCCACACACGAGCCTCTATTATTCTCATCTCACAACAATCATACAATATGAGATCACGAATCAGACACAACATTCAAGTCATGCTTTGACGCGGACATGAATTTGGTATGTTAGATAGGTGTTGGGCAACGGTCACTGTCAAAAGGGCCCCCCAAAGAAGTGTTCGTACAGCTCAGAAAATATCACAATACTGAAATAAATAAGAAAAAAGAAAGCAATGGCGCACACTTTAAATGACAGAACATACCTTCCATCAGCAATGCATGCAGAACCAATGCTCCACTCTTTAGCAACAGTTGTCAGCCTATCACCTTTTGTAACCAATCTTAGCCCAACTTGCCCAGCCTCCATGCCTTGTTCAGAACCGGCAATGAGGATCTCCCAGCAGACCTTCTGCTGAAACTCAGTTCCCAGAAGACAAACTGGACCCGATTCTGGTTGAACCATGACAGCAATGGAGAAGCTAACCTTTTGGCTTAAGCAAAGGTTTGGGTCAATCTGTCCACAATGTCTACCCACTGTTCTCGGTTCATCATCAAGAACACACACAGCACCAAATATGCCAGTCTGTTAAATAGTCCATTTCAACAGGAGAATATTATCATGAATACAAAATCATACATGTTAAGTACCAATAAAAACTAATTGAAATTAAATATGACAGACAAAGTAATGAAAAATTATATAACTACTTTAAAAAGCTAAAGGAGGAACCCTACTTGTAGAAATTTGATCTATCGGTATCTTACATGTACACCATAAATCTCAAAGCAAGCAGGACAAACAAGCAATCATATACATGTGTAAAGAGGTAAAGATCTCAAGATGTAAATATTTTATGTCACCTTATATATATACTAGATTTGCCCATGGGCAAGTGCCTACGGCACGTCTTCGGAACGATACAGCATATGAAAAGCCTTGTAAACAGTAAAACAACAATTATCTAGCTCGAGTTTGAACAGTATGACAATAATTAGTTGTAAATAAAAGTCCATGTTTCCATTAGAATATGTTGAAAAATAATTATAAATGAGGGTATAAAATCCAACTTCTTAGAACCTTGAGGGTGGAAAATGATGAAATTTAACTATTGAAGAGGTATTTGATATTTTCAATGTAATATGAACAATAAAAAAAGCATTAAAAATCTGAAAATTTACAAACCTGAAATCTGAAAATCTAAAAATTTCTAAGTAAATAGAGAGAGAGAGAGATAATTAAATAAATAAATGTGTTGTTGTTTTTTTTGGTGGTGGTGGTGGTGGTGGGGGGGGGGGGGGGGGGGGGGGGATTTGAAATTGAGTTTTGAAGTTTGAAATTTTGGGGAGAAAAATGTGTTTCGTGAGGTTAGATTTGGGCCTTTGATTTTGACGGGATTGAAGGAGAGCCACTTGATAGCTTTCTTTGTGTTTTATTATATAGATGCACACACACAATTAACGACAAGGTTTCTATTTTTCCTAAAAATTTTATCATACATGGAAAGAACCATGGTATATATATATATTGATTTTAGATTTTTTTTCCTTTCAATTTAAAGAATATTTTATATTTGGACCATTGATTAAAAATTCTGATCATCATAAATGAAAGGTCAAGCTTTTCTCTAGATGAACGGAAAAATTAAATTTTAGTCATTGGATCATCTAATCTAGTGCTTTCTAGAGTAGCATATACACAATTAACTACATAAGAATGTAATCATTGTATAAACTTATATATACTCCCATCAACAGCTATCTGTGAACTGAGAACTAGGCTAACAGGGCAAGGCTTATAATATATATTATATCGTAATTCTTCTGGGAAAAATCTAGTTTATAGGGATACCTTTCTAGAGGACACCTAAGATAACAACATGCATTCACAGATTGGATGAAAATCAATGGCTTCAAATTCTATGTCAGATATTTGCTATGTTCCCTTTTTCTAATTCCGATAGACATGAATATTCCCTATGTACTAATGATAAGTACAGAAAGCAACTGAACTGAACTCTTAAGACACCCTTTATAGGCTAGAGATCAAGGAATGTGCCATTGTATTGGTGGATCAATTTTTACTTACAACATTCAATCAATTTACCCAGGGAAATTTTGTATTGGCTAAATTGTGAAATCAGTGGGACCTTAAAAAAATTATATGTATCATGTAAGAAATATATTTTTTGTTGAATAATTTTTAACAGAACTGTAAAATGAAACACACATGGTAAGAATTGATATAGTTCATTCCATCTTCTCTAAACAACGATGTTATAAAAAATAATTGTCATAATCTACATGGTAAGAAGAAAACTGGCAGTGGGACAAACCTGTTCTGCTCGCCGAGACAACTGAGCTGCACGGATTCGCTGAGCAATACCGGAAACTCGCTCCCGAGCAAAAGAGTCATCTAAAACAGAATCACCACCCACTGCCCGTACAGCAGCAGCCATAGCTGCTGCCTCTCTGTTTCCAACATTTGGTATAGATGAAATGAGGGAGGTTTCTATCTCCTTCCATTTCCTTTCCTCCTTTTCTAAGAGAGCCTTCCTTCTTTCTTTTCCCTTCCCCTCCTCTTCTCGTCTCTGCATCAAGATTTCCTCTTCCATCTCTTTTTCCCTTATGTAACTACAAGAATAAACATTTACTAGGTAAGAAGTAAATCAAACTATATTAAAGATAAGAAGATCTGATGAAGGATTAATAGATGTAGGAATACCTTTCTTGAATTATCTCAAATTGCCTGCGATCCTCAGGCATCCATTTCTTAATTTCTTTGGCACTTAAATCAGAGAAACCAATACTGTCAAGGAAAAGCCTAAGGCGGACTTCATCCTGCCATAAATACATTAGGAGGTCCATGAGGAGAGGTATAAAACAATCGACAAACCTGTTAAAAAAGAAATCCACCACCGGCAGTTACAGCTCACCTGAACCCGTTCGGCTTTAGCAGTCAAACCAAGCAAAAGGAGCAAGTAACCGCCAAATTTGTCCCACATATAGACCCACTCAGTATCAATTGCCTCCTCCAATGCCAGAATACGAGCATGTGCGCACATTTTTCTTCTATAGTCCGAATCTGCAGGAGATTCATGGCGATACAGCAAGCCAGATTTCATTCCACACAAGAATGATCGAGAAGAGAGTTCTTCATTTCTTAGCCGATCTCTCAGCTTCATTACATCAGCTCTAGGAAGCACAAAATTCCCAGCCTTATCCCGTGCGACAGTAGGGTCTCCAATTAAAAGAGCAGCAGAACTGGCAGATCTCTGTGGAGCAGAGTAGGTCCCAGAAAAAGCATTTCTAGTCTGCAAAACCCACCAACCAAAACAATGATATACTTAACACTAACAGTGTAGACAAAGAGGTTAACATAGTTGCAGTCATAGAGCAAAACAGCAACACTATCCACAAAATTAAAGAGTACCTACACTACAGCACCTCTGAAAAAAAAAGGTCATGCCTTAATATAATGGTCACGACTAAATCTTGCTCTAGTTTTAGAAACTACTATAAGCAGGAAATTATGGTGCTAAAATCTCTAACTTCAACTTTCCAGTATAAATGGTCTTCGCATCAGAAGATCAGTAGGATAATATCAATTGAGGTCAACGATTTATGATGGTTACCAAACATAGTAACGAAGATCTTGGAGCAAACAAAAGTATCCTATATGTTTGTCATGACCTGTGCTAACCATCAATCATAAAAGCATCGCTACCAGATGTGTTTCAAAAAATTTCTCCAATGCTTCGATGTCATTGGAGGAGCAACCAAAAATTAAAATTAAAACTGTAAAATAAAACGAGGGGGGAGAGAGAGATGAAAGAAATTAATGCATAAACCAATCCTGTACGCAGATTAAAGCTTAGCAGAATGTGAGGTCATAGAGTATTAGATTGCGAGTACCGCTAGGGTCCAGTGGTATGCCTCTCAAAAGAGTAAGAGGTCGGGTGGCCGAGTCCTGCTTTCAGCAATTCCCTATTATGGGGTGAGAATGCTGTGTGTGGGGCCACAGCGTTGTTAAAAAAATTGATAGATTTGAAGTACTAACCCAGACGACATTCAAACTGCTCTAAAGCAAAGAATACATAGCTCATACATGCAAGACTAGAGGTACAGGTAGGTAGTTTTCAGAAGAAATGGAAAATAAATAAATAAATAAAAAGAAAAGGTAGATTCTTCGCTCCCAGATGAAAGGCAAAGAAACATAAAATATTTTTCCAGGCAGTAAGCTTACCTTGGTAGCAGAACGAGTAATTGCCTGGACAACAATCTCCTTACCGAGAAAATGCACAGCGTCTTCCATCGTCTAATAATAATATGCATATTTAGAAGGTTAAATAAACTTTTAAATAAACATTTAAATAAACAACTGGGATACATGTGTTCAAGAGAATTATTATATAAACAACCAAAAAATATAAGTAACAAAGATGTAGACGCTAATCAAGAAGATGAAGATTCTTTTTAGCACCAACCTTAAGGGTCATACATGGGCGAGATACAGCAAACCCGAAGGCCACAACAAGTGTAATGGCAGATACAGCAGCACCAGCAAAGGGAGGGTATATTCTTAAACTAGCAATGACCCCCCATGCCTCAGTGGCCAAGGCAATCCCATAAAGGACAAGAAATGCGTGACTATAATTCATTAAGAAACAACATTAATTAGTATGTTATCAACTTATCATTAACATCTGAGAAGATAATTTTCCTCAGCAGTACAGGGTGAAGCAGTGCAAGAAATCAGAGAAACATAAATCTTCAAAAGACGTAAGGTGGAAGAAACAGAGTATTGCTAACAAACCTGACATTTTTTGCACAATCTGCATGCGCATCATAAACATAAACTGGCAATACTCTAGGAGAATATACTACGATTGGAGGTGAAAGAAGCACCTGAAGAAAGAGTGTTTGCTATGTGTAAGAGACATACCAGAAAATGGGGGTAAAGAATGCTTCATGAATAACTTACAGTTAATGCCCTTCCAGCAAGAAGGAACAAAAACGAGAAGTAGCCTACCGATGCTCCAATAAAGGGTTTATCTACAAAACAAGAAACTCTAAGAACCATTAAAAGAATAGGCAAAAATCAGAAATAATCTCAAAGCTCTTGTAACCAAAAAGAATAAATTATTTTAAATTGTATCACCTTCAAAAAGACCTAGTAAAAATGCAGCCACGGCAAGAAGGAAAACTAGAAAGCAAACACAGAACATTTGTGCCCTGGTCAAATAGAAATTGTTTGATGCCCAATAATGAATGACACCAATAGCAAGAACAACCAAAAGGATAACCAGAAGAAATGCAACCCCAACCTGTACATTAACAAAAATATCATTAAGTGGCAAACAAAAATATCATAAGTGGCAGTAAACTAAAAAAGTATAACTTACGCTTTAAACAAGAAAGGCATTATCTATAACAGCAGTTTAAGACTGCACTTACCGTCCATGGCTTGATAATAGTTATGACAGCTGATATTGCACCAAGTAAGAGAAAAAATCCAATGATAACAAACACATAGACACCATGTGCGAGCTTCCAGTCATCATCTTTCCTGCAAAGGAATTACCATGATCAGTGTGAGGGGAAGCCCATTTGACTGGAATGCTACAAAGTGAAAAAGAAAAGGCATTCTACTCACCATTTATATAATCCGATAAATAGAGAGCATACGGCAGGAATACAAACCAAGGGAAGCAATGCAGCAAGAAAATCAGCCTTCATTGGGATTTTGTCCTCCCGCGAATTCACAACCTCCCAATACGATATACCACAAAATGCCACAAGAACAACTGGGCATAGAGGACAATCATGTATTAGGATTAATGTGCCTTAAAATGAACACAGAGGACTTTGTCTTCCACAAAAACAAAAAAAATGCCTTGAGAAAAAAGAAAACCACATTCATTAAGAAAAGAAACAGCTACACCTAAGAAAATTGTTTTGCAATCTAAAGAAAAGCAGAAAATACAACTTACTTGAAAAGATGCCAACACATATAGCAGATGATAGAGAGAATCGATATGTTGCAAACCATGAAACAATTGGCAACACAGCAGTGACCACGAAAGCAATTGCTGAAGCTATTGCCCAGCCAAGATACACTGATGATGCGTACGGAGAATAAGAACTTTGACCATCTCCATTCCAGGCCTTGTAGCCTAAGTCATCTAAAGGCTTTGCAGATACAATTGTGCCAAGAGCTACAACCGAACCAACAAAGATGAATATGCTCACACCAAGAAGGATGCTCTGAAAATGTAATAAATAAAGAAATATCTTAGCCCAAAACTATATTTGCTGTAACTGAGAGCAGTACGAATAAAGCCATCAACCAGGGGAGACAGAACAGGCGGTTTAGAAAGATGAACATTGGATAGGATATGTATGTATGTATATATCTATGTATGAATGTATCAGACATGATGAATCCATCAACTTGAGATAAACTCTGACAATTTGTTTGTTTCTAATAAAAGTTCTCGATCCAACTTAGCCGGAAAAAATAAAATCACCAGAAACACATACCTAAATGTGACACTCTACATAGTAACTTCCATTCTATCTGCTAGTTTTAGTTATTAAATAGTTCTAACAGCTCCTCTTATATGAATGTACTAAAAAGATCTCTCCATATTTCGCTAGACCCTGTTCTAAATTTGCACCTAGAAAGAAATAATATTCCAGTCCAAAACACCATAACAGATGAACACCAGCCATAGGATTGTCTATAGGTGGGCAGTGATATAGTTTTATGTCAAGCTCCGAAAGTCAGTTGTAGAATGTTAAATAATATCTTTTTGAGTTTATTTTCTTATTGAACTCCACTAAAGAATTCCTAATTACCTATAACTGATTACTAATGGAATTTCTAGGTTATATTTTCTCAAACCTAGATGAAGGATCTTATCTGTGATACAAGTGTAATTAAGTCTGCAAATATGTGAAAACATACATATTAATTTTATGCACAATTTAGTATAGACTAGGATTTACAAGAAAAGGACACTTCAAAAAAACTGGCATTGAATTTAGCTCAAACCTCCTTTGTAGGGCTTTGATGGCTATTTCCAGCACATGCAAACTCTTGTCGTGGAATCCAAAACCGATAGCCATTGCGAGCCCATATTGGAATAGCAACAGAAAGGCAGGCCACCATAAGTGGGATGGTCAAAGCTAGCCCCAGTATAACAGATGATTTGCTGGATAATGAATTCAGTTCTAAATGTCCAGTATGAAGTATAAGCAGAAAGCAGACATCCATGACATTAATAGAATAGACATAAAGCACGAACTCATGATATAATTCATCGACAGTATACACTAAGCATTTTTTAAAACAAAAAATATCACATGGAAGTAAATTAATTAAGACCCATCATAGTAATTTCACTGACCCAACTGAATTCAATGAATAGTAACTAACAAGGTTTAAGACTCGGAATTGGGAATGGTATTCGGTTGACAATAGTTGGAATCGGGATCGGATTTCTGTATCTATTTTTTGCTCCAGGCTATTTTTAATTGAAATTGTTTTTTTTATTTTATTAAATAAATTATTTTAATTACTTATTAAAATTCAATTGATCAATTAAATACTGAAATTTTATCTTAACTTAAATGATTGTGTTATGCATGTATAATATGTACTACTAGAATACTATTATAACCTAAGGAGGTGTGAAGCCAGCAACTCCCAAATATGTGTGAAACCAACCTGCAAGTATGTTATACAAAATGTGTATGAAACCACCTCATTTTTCATGTGTGTATATATACATTGCGCTATCTTGCAATTTCTCACAAAAATGCATAGATTTCTAGCAATGGAAACTTGCAGCATCGCCTATCTTGCATAAAGGTCATATATCTTGGGTTTATAAGAACAAAAAAATTGATTTCTCCTCTTTTTCCTTTTGATTTCTCCTCTTTCAAGTTTGTCGGATAGGTTGTCATGGGGTTGGATCGGACTGAGTCACTTGATCCATATTGCATCTCGGCCGAACCTCGTTTTGGATCATTGATCCTGATATTTTGAGGGAGGTTCAGATCGCCACCTCCAAAACCGATCGAATTGGTCGTTCCATTAAACTATGGTAACTAAAACTATGGAAACTAAGTAGAACAAAAATAACCTTATTCTGTCCTTGAGATTAGGGTGAAAACCTCAATAAAGCGAAGATTAGGATCTTTTTTTTGTGAGCTGATCTGATGTAAAACTGGTCATTACCACAGATCTTCAAACACAAGTACTATGAAGCGTAATTGAAATTGGCCAAGGAATTATAAGTTAAAAGTCCTTTAACTTATCAAAACGCAAAAGCCAAAGCAATGGACACTTTCGGAACCTCAGATCAATTTTGATATTCCAGCAAGGAACATCCTGTAACTACCAATTGAACTAAACATGCAAAACATATATCTACTTGATCAGTAAACTGTATGCAAACAACATCTTCTACCTTTTGCGAATGAATAACAGCTACAATTAGGTGTGGCAACCAAGTCAGATTCTTTCATGGGTTCCCCTTACCAAAAGTTAAGCATGTTCAATAAAACCAGACACAACAGGCATGTCAATTGGTGTCTTAACATATTTCACCACAAAAACAGATGTAACACAGTATGACATGCCCCATTAGAGAAAACTAATCTTCATATATTTGTTGGAAACTTAAAAAAACGAAAAATAAACTGGAAGAAGAACAAAAACGAAGAACAGCCTCCACTCTAAACTCTAAACTAACAAATAATGCATTTTTAGTTTCCATGTAAATCCTATCAGAGTAAACCAGAATGTGTCATTTGGAAGGGATCATCCTCCTCCTGACTGCTTAATAATTGGCAAAACATACAACTATCACCTAGGTGAAAATCAACAAGATTGGAAAGCATATATTTATTTATTTGTTTTACTTAAATGCTCCTCTTCAGTCTTTTTTTTTTTTTTTTTCTGCTATTGTGTTCATCAAAGTAACAAAAAACCTTCATGGCAAATAGATGCAATATAATCAGTCACATTAGTAAGCAATATACATACTGCATTGTAATCCTAATTCCATATACAGAAAAGACGATGACAAGATTGATCATAATAAAGAGGACAATAAAGTACCTCAGAAAGGAAAGAAGCAGACCAACACATGTAGTCAAAAGCCAAGCAACGAAACCACACTGGAGGAGAAAAACATATTAATATTCTTGAACAAAAATATACTGTGCAGTGCCACAGCTATAGTAAAAGTAGAAACAGCAGCTCCAATGAACATAAACAAAATATCTAGCATATTTCAGTTAGAAGTTAATTAAAGAAATCAAATGGGTTAATCATTAATATCAAAGACGGAACACACCAGACCTACGAAAATTAACAAGATCAATAGAGCTTCCAATTCATTGCCTGACCCATTCATAGCACATACAATCAAATTCTACTCTCGAACTACAACCTCATGATTTGTATAAACGGAAACCCTTTCCCCAAACACATTTAACGCATAAACATGAGTAACGTGAAAAGAAATTTCTATTAAGTTCTTACTCTAGTCCTTACTCCTTACTATAGTATATAACCATTTGAACCCTGAATTGTCCTCTGACTCATATTCCAGAGTAAATCTTTTAACGGGTAAAAAAAAATCACTGTGAAAATCGGATAGGTTCGATCTAGGGTCATTGGTGGCCCCTTAAAAGAATTTGTTTCTCTTGACGAAATGGGGGGGATATCCATCCCAATGCCCAAAATATTTACCATGTTTAGTAGTTTCTCGATGGCTTCTCGTGCATTGCCAGGAATGAGTTTGGTTTTTTTGGGAGGGATAGTGGAAAAGTTGACAGATAAGTCACCCTTACTGTCGTCACTCATCGTCACTCTACAGAACCGTACATGAGATTTCACTTATGTATAAAAAAGAATCATTTTTTATTTGAATTTTAAAAAAAAGGAAATCAAATGAAAATAGAAAATTTCGAATATATATTTATTTTGATTTCTTTCCATTTTTATCTTCAATTCCATTCAAAAATCCAAATTCATGAATTTGGATTCTGAAATGCACATGTAGTAGTGTAGTGGTTGAATCCACTAAACTAAATAGTCAAAATTCTCAGACTTTCTTCTTGATATGTAAGTTTTTTATATGTATACATAGGGATTTAGATGACGAAGACATCGAACATTATAGCTTGAAAATGCACATACAACCAGCAGCTCACCAGATTGCTCATAACTGTAACCATGGAATGAATAAATGTAAAACCAAATGTTCCCCGGCCATTAATAGATTGTGGGACAATGTTGATGGCTGGTTAGCTCAGTGGATTGGTAACAGAAATCAAGTTATCAATGAAACAAAGAAAACCAACTTATCAATGAAATAAAGAAAACTGTTTGGCTGATTTCAATGTAAGAAAGATTGATATTGTTCTCCTGAACAAATTCGGAAAGTCCAGATCATTACGTGTAAAAAAAAATCATTAGACCTATTTCAGAAGGCTCGTAAACAAAGTTATCCTATGACGTTATCTCAAATCTTAAAGAAAAAGTTTATGACGGATGAAGGAAACGGAGAGATTGTGATCTCAACAAAAGCTGAAAATACACTTCGCTTTTTTAAATACAAGGATCATTTCGTTGATATACTATTAAAGACGAAAGGAAAGGGATCCTCACATTTATATGACGTGATTTCTTTATATGCAGTAGTTGTACACACACAATGGGACCCATAATGGATGATCGGCACAGTTCACATTGATATACATGTCATAATATCTATCTCTGTCTAAAAATCAACTTGTTTGGATGCTTTTTCATCATGTTTCAAGTGGTCGTAAAATAAACGGTATATCAATAACATAAAATTTGGTATCATCCGTTGAATGGGTAAGAAGCTTCCAAATCTGTTCAATTTTTATACATGTGCATCTTATGACATAAGGAACCTGGTGAACAGTGTGGATCGCTTACATAGAGTACCACCATACGTGTACTGCACCATACGTGTACTGCTACTCTAGATTTTCCTCCTATAAGTATGAGGCTCCCTTTTCTCATTATTAAATTGCCTGAAGGCACCTATACAAACAGTTCCACCTAAAAATAAAATCGAACTAACTGATAAATAATGGAGTATGAATTGTCCAACAAGTGAGATCCCACTGTATCCAGTTTCTCTAAAAGGCTGAGTAATATGAAGTTGCTTTTTGGCACAGGCAGGTTCCATATACATGTAGACATTATGTCTTTACTCAAACAAGCAGATACATCTATATGAAGAAAGAAAGAAAGAAAGAAAAAGACAAAAAAAGACAAAAAAATAAATTAATTAAATAAATTTTATAAAAAACATTATTTAAAATGCCTGTATTTATGTTATTGGAAGGATGTGTAGGCTTGTAGCATTTGTATCAGTGGAAACTAATAAGGTGATAATTTGGAAGAGTACTAAGATTGCAGTTAATAAAGCTAAAACCAGAGGTAGACCTAAATATACATGGACTTGAAAAATTAATATAACAGAATTATAGGTGTTAATTAGACAAGAGTATTAAGATGAATATCATGCAGCCAACTCCAAAAAGTTGAGAAAAATGTTGTGTTACACTCGAGGTGTATTATAGGTGTTAGTTAGACAGGAGAATTAAAATGGATATCATGTGGTCTCCAAAGATTTGAGATAAAAGGTGTTTTCTACTCAAGGAGAAAATGACAGAGAGCTCCAGTCATGATCAGCCATGGATACTGTTTTTTGGAATCCCTTTTTAAACGAAACACATGTCCAATAAGTTGTCATGCATCTGATCCTCATCAGCCCTAGAATTAAAGAATACGCTTGCTTTTAATTAAGAACATTTGCCTTTTGAATAGTGAATCACATTTAGATTATCACTTACAGAAACTGATTCTACATTTCAATGAATAAGCTTGAGAGTAAATGGAGAAAACTCCCTTGCACTAACCTCCACCTATAGAAAACTTCCTTCCATAACAATGCTTAAGGAAATTCCTTGATATACATTACAAGGGTTTAATATGTTATAGTTTTAGTGGGTGGTAAAAGAAGGTCATGAGCATTGCAAGTGAATGCACATTCCTCTTTATCATGGAATACTCTTAGTTAAATTATTTTATGAAGATGGTATCTTTTAAATTTGGACAGCTTCTCATTTGAACAAAGGATTTTGAAGAAGACCGCAAAGGTGGTTGTGAGGTTTTTCTAACAAGATTAGGCAGAAGGGTTTTCAGGTGGTGGGGGACATAGGGAGGTGGGAAACATCACAGGGGTGAAGGGGATAAGAGAGAGGTGAGGAAATTAGAAGAGTAATAGAGGTGGAAATAATGACAGCAATACAAGTCCAAGTTAGAGCTTAGAATAGTAGTAGCGGAAGGGGAAATAATTGTGGAAATAATGGTGGGAATTAAAATAGTAGAAAATGTTGAAATTAAATTGGTAATACAGGTCCAAAATTATTCTGATGTTACTATACAGCTACAGTATGATAAGTTGTTCCTAAACATCCAATTCAGACATCAAGTACTCTCTTTACACTGTAAGTACTTAACAAATATTTTTTTTTCAACATTTAATTCATGAGGCTAGTGTTACATTGTTAATTCACAAGCAAATTTCTCCATTCCAGCTAATGCCTAACACCCTGCACCCCAATATTTCAAGAAAACCCTTGCCGAAAAAACTTAAACCCATGAGGCTACTCCGGCTAGTGTTACATTGTTTATGAACGGCATGTACATAGACAAAAGTTGTACAACCTATCAATGCATCATAGCCTACGAGCGGATTTCACACAAGTTCTATGCAAACACCAAAACTATGAATGGAACAGGTATATGTGTTTTGATGCGGTGTATCTATGTATTATAGAATAAAGGAAATAGCCCATGCAACATTGATATACAACAAAAGTAAACAATCAACTAATAAAATCTGAGAAGGGGGAAAAATCAATTTGTTCAGCTTACCTTCCGTGGTTTTGATGTCATAGCCATGTCTTCTGCATGAAGAGACCAAAGGAAAGCCATGATTGAGCATACGACAGGAGACAAAAGCAGCACAGAAAAACCAAATTCAAACTGCAATGCACCAATAAATAAAATTATATAACTAAAATACATGCAGTTGACAATAAAAATATCAGTTAGAAACAATTTAATGGGTATTCACCTGCTCATGGGTAGCATTTATTAATTTTATTTTCTTCGGTCGAAAAAAGACCACAGTTACTGTCTCAGATATGAAGAGCAAACTAAAAAGGATCCAGGCACGCTCTGGGGTACTAGCAATATAGTGCAAAATAAGTCTGGAAAAGTTGAGCCACTTTCCCAAACCATGCCTCCTAAGTTCTTCAGACAATGATATTTGATTCAGTACAGCTGTATCCAATCTATCTGAATCAGCACCTCCATCTGAAGCCTCCTGATGATCTCTGTCAGCATCTAAACTGCTTCTCTGTAGCAATGCCATAATCCTAGGATCCAACTCATTTTCCTTCAACAATAAAGCAAAGTTTGGATCCAGACCTTTATCTTGGAGAAGATTAGCCAGTTCATGCTCACCCTGACCAGCTTTCCTCTTCAACATTGATGTAATCCTCGGATCATTCAATTTTCCCTGAAAAGCCAAAGCTAAATTCTCCAATGCTTGTTGATTTGTTGAATTTGTGAATGATCTGCTAGACTCACACCCTTGGCTCTCTAAGCCACTGCTAGAACAGATAACCAAAGAGGAGTTGTGATCAAGGTTCTTATCAGCCAATGCAGTGCAACCATCAGAATCTTGAACAACAGAACGACAAGAACTGCTTCGTATAACTAAACTTGGCCTTCCACTGTCAGTACTCCTTCCACTACTAACAGCTTCATGGCAACTATTAGCACGGCCTAAAAGTAAATTATTCCAGTTACTACCCTCACCCACACAGTTAGAGTTACTCCTGCACATAGCTTCAATAACATTACCATGATGACCTGCTTCAACACTACTGCTACTGCGTTTCACACTAGAACCACAACCTTCAGAAGAACTAGAAGTGCTGCTCTGTCCTTTCCGCCGAAACCCTTCTCTTAACCTAATTACAGTACTCCTTAAAGCATCCTGCCTTTCAACCAAGGGGTTCGAAATAGACAGGCGCCGTGAAACTGCAGCACCTAATAGAACAGAAGCCACAACAGCATAACTTACGCAGTGTCCCAAGTACCTGAAGAAAGATATTTCAAAGGAAATGCAAATATAACAATAATTAGAACTGCAATATACTGCATAAGCAAACTGTGGATATAAATGTAACCAGGAAAAACATACAGACCAGTAATGCACACCAAAGCAGATAAGAAAAATCCTAGACGTTCCAGCAACAATCAAGGTGATAACTCGACTCTTAAGAAGCTCAAACCCAAACAAACAGACGCCCATGTTCCAGTCTGTGGCCATATAAATTAGAAAGAAATAGTTAGCAAGGAAAAGGGGACTATGAATATATACGAATCAATATTCTCTAAGCAAGCATATATTGCTGTACCGAGTATAATAACAGCAGCAGATGTAATTGCTCCCAGCCAGTATGCTTCCTTTGCTGTCAAAGAATATAAAATAGAGTATGCAAGAAGTACAAGGAGAGACCCAATGTAGAGAACTCCAAGACGTGTAGCCCTGAAAAATATCGTTAAATAGAGATTAAGTTAAAATTGCAGCAATGGGCTATGCGGACTATCAATATCTTATCAAGTCCTATAAATACTCTGATAAAAATAACATGAACAAGAAAACAAATGAGGATAAACAAGATATAGCAAAAACAAATATCAATAGGAAATATATTTTATCAACTTGCCTATTGGACCTTTGCTGATAAAGGTCATTCGGATCTGGCGGCTCAGGTAAGCAAGCAATAGGACCAACTTCAATGCAATCAGAATATGCAAATTTATATGACTTCCTTACATACTCATCCACATCTAATCCAGTTCCTGCTGAATACACATCACTAAGTTTATACATACCCCAAAAAAATTCTGAAGCCATTTTGAGCACAAAGGCAATATATGTTACCATTGAAGACCATTCGGCAAACGAAAAGCATGTTGATTGCCAGTGCTATGGCAGAGACACCAAAAAAGAATCCGGATGGAGAGTATCTCTCAGCAGCACTTGCACCAGCTGTGACATAAACAGCACAAAGTTCGTATGCACAAAGTAGAGCTACTGCCAGAAGAAGAAGATAAGCGACAGCTCCTACAAAAAAGGGCAAAACAAATTACCCACTCAAGCAATGCAAATTTGGAGTATATTGATCGCTATACCGCAAATTTGATGTTATTATTAACTTATTATCCTTTGGGTTCTTCGAGAGCTTGTTGATAGATATTTTATAAACAGGAATACAACTAACACTTACAACTTACATCCTGACATACTTGACGCCTCTAGCACTATAACAGAATTACAGAATTAAAGAGTGAAGAACTTCCGGCTCTTGTTCACAGGACAGTAGGCCAGTTAATTCCCCAATACATGAGATATACATACCAAACCCAAGCTTCGTAATATTCTCTTAGCATCCAGTAATAACGATCGAATCTCTCGGCCTGCTCTTCTTACATAAACTTGACCATCTAATTTTCTTTTTTCACCCAAACAGAAACTTGACCATCTAAATTTCTTTTTCCACCCAAACAGATGAACGATACAAGGAATGAGATACCTCTACTGTGTGTTTGGGGGGGGGGGGGGGGGGGGGGGGGGGGGGGGGTTAATGCATATCTTATATAAACCTGAAGATCAGTGGGACTAAGGGTGAGTTTTGGTTTTATACAAGTTGCAAGTGCAAAATATAATTTTGAATTTGTTCCCAATTTTTTTACGTACAGGTACGGAGGTACCGAAGTAACCTCTACTTTTTGGAGAGAAATGATGTTTCTAATAAATGTGCAAATGAAAGGAAGTAGAAGTTAGTTGGTAATTTAGTCAAAAATTTTGGAGGAAGATTTAAAATTTCACTTGCACCAAGCACCCCCAAAGTTCATCATATTGGTTTCATATTGGTTTTATAAACTCACCAACAATGACTTAGATTTGATTTGCTCATGAGACCAAAATTTGATCCTTCTTCTCAGATTGAGAATCGCCGTGATAAGTCCACTAACATTATTTATCTTTTTTAGTGCTTTACTTTAAAGGTCCTTGAAAGATAAAGAATATAGAAATTGCAGTAGTATTTAAGTTCCAAGGAGAAGACTCGAAATTAATCCACTCTAGGACTCTAGAAGAGAGATAACAGCAAGACATTTTAGTAATGGCTCTCCTATCATAAGGAACAAAGGAAGTCAAAAGACAAGAATGCTTCCTCAGTGATAATCAGTGGTATGTCAGGCATGCAGAAGTTTGAACCCTGCACACTGCAATTCCTCCACTAAATAAACAAAGTTAAATAGATACATGTCCCTTTCCCCAAGCAAGATCTCGCTGCTGTCTTACAAACCATCTTGATCAGCCGTCACATTGTTATAAATAAATAAAAAATCCAACAACAACAACAGACTTGACATTTACTTTTACCAGCACCTCAGTGTAATTATCCATAAATAATAAAACTGCATTCAACAGATTAGTATAACATTGTTTTTCACATCCTTGCCGCATCAACATCATCTCCACAGTAATTCATACTATTAATTCTTGTAGCCTCAATATCAAGTTCACGGTGGAGTTTACACTATTAGGTCGCATCCATCTCCATCCATGAATATTCTCCCTTTCCAGTATAGACATCGAACTTATATACGAGTGTTTGATTGACTAAATAATTTTTACATAGTAAACACTATGCTACCTCTTTTCAGAAGATTGGTGGATAAAATACATGATACACAAGCAAATAAGAAGTTTCTTGAATCTGTATTAAAGACTTGATCTGTTTCTGACTACATTACCAACGATCTTATAAATATCCTAAGTACACATAATTACAACATCCTTTATTGACACCATCTTCTTTAATTCCTTACTACCTAATTATTATTTTTAACTTTTTTGATAATTATTTTTTCTTTAATTAAAACAGCATTCAGTATTTACAATGTGCACAATTGTTAAGTTCTTTTGGGAGTTTTTTGCCATCAACTGAAACAAACAACCTGCCTCCGTTGTTGACCGTCATAACATAAGTAAATTAATCTTCCAATAATTGAGTAACTGAGTGGCAGTTTGGGACAACTGTTCATCATCCTTCATCAGCGTTGTAATTAATGTTTTTCATTAACCCTGCCATGCAGTAGTTTTAAAAACACATGATTTGACTATAAAAACTATCATAAAAGGTATCACACGAGGTAAATTTCCCAAATAAGAGTCCTAAAAGGAACTATATCTTATGGCATAGTGCATGAACAACTTCCTCGTAAGAGTGTCAAAAGGAAACAACCCAAACACATTTGTCAAAGAAACACAAGTAGTAATCGTGTGACAATAAAAATCGTCCCTTAGCTGATGGAACATTCATGACCTATCATTCATTGAAGGGAGAAATGCTCTTAAAACATTATGTTCACAATCCACTGAGTTGCAAAGCGAGTCATCTAATTACCAATTTAGGTTGCGCAAGTACTTCAGAGTGATGAAGTTATGCATGATACATAGCTACCGGATAAACCTTACGACATACTCTAGATAATGGCATGTTCTGGATGCATAGGAAACATAAAAGACCTTATACATGAAGATGAGGAAATCAACTCCAGTTAAGATGCATTTATTAATTTACTTATTTGACTGATATAATAAATTAATGAAATTTACATATATTAAGTTATTAACTAAGCAGTTTGCTCTGTCAGAAATTCATTACAGACAACACCACCAATTGTGATGCCTTTATTGATTTCCCCATTTTCTTAATAAAGAAAACTAATTAATTTTTTACGTAATATTAATTTTAAAAACTCAACTACTGTAATTTGATTTACTGTTTTACATGCAGTTTGTTCTGTTAGTAATTCATCACAAAATTGTGCACACATACACAACAGACAACACAGTTAACTAACAAACTGTAAAGTTTCTCATTTAATTTAAACTAGTATGATGCACGTGCGATGCACGTGGAGGAGGAAGGAAAAGGACAAAAAAAAACCTCTAGTATGATGCACGTGCGATGCACGTGGAGGAGGAAGGAAAAGGACAAATTATAATAGTTATAGATGTAGATATCGGCTTCTGTTTTGGGCGCATTTAATGCACTTGAAAAATAAATACATCTTTGCACAATTCTTGAAGTAATATAATGGCTAAAAGATGCCAAATTTATTTTTTTTAATTCAAAGGCGAGTTCTTTGTCAAAAGTGTGGAATATATTTGCATGCTAATTTCTTAGGATTTCTTATACCATTGTTTATGGTTTTTGTTATAAAGCATCCTAGAACAAATATGCATACAAAATAAATTAGTCCTAAATGATATTTAATTGTACCAATAATTAATTATTAAACACAATATTATATAAAATTACATCTTAGAGAAATAAATGATTCCCATGTGGTACTCAAAATTGGTGAAATGCAAGAGATTAAGATACAATTAGTTTAAATAATAAGGTGTGTGTGTGCACACATGCGTGTTCGCATCAACCTAACAATGGTTATAGGAACTGGGAGATCTAATAATACTAAGTAATGAGGATGGAAGTACATACTTGAACTTTGCCATTGTGTCCTCCACCAAAGCATTATAGAATAGAAAGCCAACAGAAGAGCCGTTCCGCCCATAATTACAGCCAATCCAATTATATCCCGGCTTAAAAGTGAAATCAAAATACTGCCCCATGTAATCACCACAATGATAGGAGAAAGAACAATCACCCATGCAAACAAAGAGAGAAAACTGCAGAGTGTACATAACTGCTGTCCTTGTAGAATTTTTGGCCATTTTCTCGCAAAAATCCAACTGAGAATTAAAGAATCGACAATGAAATGGCATGAATTTAAGTTCAACGAAATCAATTGAGTTATTTAAATTTAAAAAGACAATCATGCAAATTATAAATCAACGAGAATTAAAAGGTGTCAAAATCTTAATTGGCACTGAATAGGGCTTTATAAGTGCTAACATGAGAAACTCCTTAAGGTGCAAGATAGGAAAAGATGATAAACCACAAAGAAATAAAAAATCAGAAATCTAATAAATTCAAGGCCTAGCAGTAGAGAGCGGCTTTTGTTAGTTTACTCATATTTACATAAAGTTACAAGCAAGCACCTCAACATTCATACCTACATAATATTATTTGAATTATTGAACTTCTACAAACTAAAGTCTCGGCTTACCCAAAGAACTGACACTTTAGGCTTTTCATTACACGTGAAAATTGATGCAGTTCAACCCAACTATTATAACCAGAGTATAATATCTACTATTATAACATGAGAGTTGGGGTTGTGTGTTTTCATTGTATACAACCATCGACTTATATCTCAACCACACATTTAAAACTTTGAAGTATATCATTCATTCACTTAGTTTAACAAACCAATCAAATATCAACCGTACATTTAAAATCCAATTAATATCAACCACCCACTTCCATTTTAACCCTAGTCTCTCGTCGGCATTACACATGCACAAGTAAAGATCCATTTGGAAACAAAGTTAGGTTAACTAAACTTTTACTTCTAAGACTTCGCAAGTTCCATTATCACACCCCTACCTACACTCAAAAGGTCAATTTAATTCTTTTTAGATTGTCAGAGTTTATATAAATTAGCTTGTCAAAGCCAAACGGTTGATATGAATCTCAACTCCGAATCGGTTTGCCATAATGTAAAGTTAAGAAAATTGAGTTATGAGAGATAACTCACAACAAGACTCGAATTATCCTAACTTAACTCCACTCCCAACACCCCCAAACTGATCGGATAAACATTTCAGTTTAGCATTTCAGAAATGGTTTTTCATGAGGATATCATCTAAGGGGGCACTTGTCCCAAACCCATCCAACGCCTTCAACAAGATGTTTATCTGCATTCCTAACTACCATTCTAAACTAAATTATCTTTCCCTACCAAGAAGGTCCATTTATCAGCTTAAATACCTCATGCATGTAATCAAATATAATATGTGAATCAAAACAATAGATTGTCAAACTTCAGCAAATTAAATAGTCAAAGCTGAAATTTTGAGAAAATTGTAGTTATCTCAACTTCAAATAGGTCCCTGCAGACTTAATAAAACTGCATTTTGACTTGACATAACTGTACAAAACTCCAGTTATCCTAACTTAACTCCATTCCCAAAACACACCCTAGTTAGATGCATAAATGTTTCAAAAACGGTTTTTTTTTATGTCATCCCAAACCGCATCTACCGAGTTGGGCTTCACAGTTTATCTGGATTTCTACCTACCATTCCTGATTGAATCCTTCCCCACCAAATAAGCCCATATTAGCTAATAAACCACCATTAATCATATTAAAAACCTAATGCACTGTAAAAAAAACCAATTAGCTACCTGTAGATCCTCCATGGCCGCCAGTTCACAGCCCAAAGAACCAACACACTAAGAACGCTGAAGACGGAGAAGAGGACCCCACAAACAGTACACGCCAACACAACCCTATGGTGGTGCTCTTCTCCTCCTTCCATCGCCACTCCCCCCCAGCTCAAACCATGAAGCCCCCACCCCCTTCAAATCTGCAACAAAAACCCACCAAATTCAGCTCAAAATCAACAACCCTAACGCCTAAACCCTAAGTTTTGGGGCAAAATTGGCCAAGCCCTAGAGTGCTGAAATGCCGTACCTTTTGGAAATTGGGAGCCGTAATCGGAGATTGGAAACCCTAGAAATCGCCAAAGAGGGGAATTTTTCGAGGAGAGATAAAATTAACGTCGATTTCTAGAGAGAGAAAGGTGACGTTTTCTTTTCTTTCTTGTCAACACTGGAAAAAGACTGAGAGAGAATAATAGGACGAGTGTTGGTTAATTGGAAACCCACTGTTTTTGTTTTTTTATTAAACCCCACTGTTAATTACGGGCTAATTAAACCCTTAATCTTCTCTTTTGTTGGTGCACCAGAAACGGGAGTAAACCCAGACGAGCACCGTGTCAGAATTTGGTGGGGACCACACGGGGGGAATTGATTTGGGTGCGCTGTGAAAATGGAGATTGTAGGAAGCTTCTTGGGATATGCCTAAAAGGGGGTGGAGGACATGAAGCTGACGCGCATCTCAAAGCATGTCCCCTATCATGTGAATCATTTCACAGCACTGCCTTCGAATAGATATACAACTTTTGGCGTGCAAGTTGTATTATAACACTGATTATAATTTGCCTGGTGCATGTGAGAAACGAGAAACGAGAAACTTCACCGTAATACGTCTCACTGATACTGTTTGTTTTTTTGGGTGTGGGATCAACATATGTGAGTTCTTGTAATTTGTGAAGAGAAAGCTGTGGTACTGATGTCGATCCGATTGCAGGATACAGGACCAGCTTGGGAGAAGCAGCAGAGAGGTAGAGGCCAGGTGCTCGGCTCGGATGAAGTGGCTCGGTTCGGCCTTCTGTACCTGCACGCTGTCTAGAAACACCGGAAAAAGTCCCGACGACAGGCCCTCCGACGATCTAGTTAGTCACTGAGAAAACAACAGTAACTAAGGTTCAGGTGGGAAAGGTTGATTACCTTTGAAAGTGAGGAGGAGACTGGTATTTATAGACAGAGATAAACGGGTTTGTGACCCTAGTGGACCGGATCGTACCTGTTTACATGTGGATCTGAATGGGCTGAAACCCGTTTGACCTGTTTGACCTGATATGGGTCCATCCTTCTTCAACTAACAAGCCACCCCATAAGACTCGTTTTTCCACAATATGGGTCCATTTCTTTCTCTTAAAATAATGTCATCAAAGTTCCATATTAAAACAATAACATAGCCATCCTACACAAATATAAAAAATAACAAATAAAACAAATAAATAAAGACTATTGGTATTTTTTGGGGGAAAAAACAATGGGTTTAGGTATGAACTTTTAGGTGAAGTCAAAGAAATGAGAATGCTCCAAAACTCATTTTAGTCTTCCATTGAATTCCCTCGAGCCCCACCAACTAAGCTCCAAACTTGTTGAAAAGCACGTGCAGTGCACGGGTCAGCATATTAGGGACATGAGATCGGACTGTATGAACCAAATCAGGAAATGATTGGAACTACAAATTATTGGGCTCTCAAGTATCCAATGTCACTTTAGAAAAAAAATTATTTGTTGGTGTTTATGGTCTTTATGGGCTTTATGGGCTTTCTGATAGGCCCCAAGCCCAACAATATAAGTCCTTAATGCTATATATTCAGTTCATTAATCGCAGAGGTCTAAATATCGGTTATAACCGCTTACTTTCCAGCATCACTAATTATTCTGTCAAATGTCGGACATGTCATCTCTCACTTAGGCTGTATTGGATTGAGATTTCAAAAGATTTTAAAAGAATTGAGAATCCTAGTATTTAAGAGAATTATGGGGAATTCGCCTAAAACTTTGACTAGGATTTATAAGGATTTTAAATAGTTTGATGGAATTCTTATTATGAATTTGATGGAATTCGATGACAATTGAACTTTCATAGCTACCATTAGATTTTAGGTTTCAGATTTTAGGTTTCTTACTGAGCAGATCATAACTCTCTCTGTATATGTTACTCTGGAGTAGCAGTAAGACCAAAGAACAAAATCACACATCCTCTGATATTTTTTGCAGAATGCCAATACGTCCAAGTTGTCCACATTGTCCTTTTAAATATACATTACCAGCCATGACACATTGTGGGTATCTTTACAACAATCAATAGTATTTTCGTCAAAAAAGCCATGTCGAAAATACTTAAGGGAAGTGGTAAAACAAAATATTTGCAGTAACTCTATAAATGCCTCTAAATTCATTCGTGTTAGTTTAGATAAATCCTTCCATTGGAACAAATGAATGGTGATGTGACTGTGATTCCATATTATATCAAGTATGAACGAAATTCAAATAAAGGAAAGCTGAGAATGTCAGCAAATTTAACTTGTTAATCCATCATCCAAACATCATAATCCATCATTTGTTAAATAACAATACAAAACTAATGGAGAAGGTAATCATAAAACAGATCACCAAATATGTTCATAAAATCATAAATGTATAAAAGAAAAATTAAATCTAGTAGTGTAAAAACATATATAGTCACTTATTAGTAAGATTTGAACTGATGTTCGGTAATTTCTTTGCTCATCTTTGACTCCCATCAGCAATTGCATTTGTCCACATATCTGATGCAATACTAGCTCTCCACTGATTCGCTTCCTCTCGTTGTTGCTCTTGGGTGTGAAACATGTGGTCATAATCATTTTCTTCATTTTATGGCAGTGAAGGCTCATCTTCTTCTTCAATAGGAAACTCATCAGAACGATACTCCTTACGAAGAAAATTGTGCAAACCGGCACAAGCTAAGACTAATTCTGCTTGTGTCTTATACGGAAATGGAGGTGGAGACTTAAAAATTGTGAACCTCGATTTGAATGTACCAAATATCCTCTCAATTGTATTTCTCAATGAAGCATGGCAAAGATTGAACAACTCATTTGCAGTTTCAGGATGACAACCTTGACCATTAAAATCTTCGAGATAATAACGCACACCTGGGAGCTAAAAACTGGCGATGATTTGCAAATCCACAATCCACTAGAAAATATTTGCAAATCGTCGCCTCCTCTCCTCCACCACCTCCTTTTCCACCCTCTTCCTTATACACCCACTGCATCCAACATCTCCTCTTCCCATTTCGCAACAACCATCTACACATCATGCTCCTTCCCTCTTTGCAATAACCCAATTCGTAGGTCAATCGAATTTTTTTATGACTTGCATGTTTATAACTCAAGGTTTAATCTCAATATCAAAGAAAATATTGCGACAGAATGTAATAGTAAGGTGCATTTACTTATGCTCTGTTGTCTTCTTGTGTGGACTGGACTTTTAGCTATTTGAATTATTTTGATACAACCTTAAAATGTTTCATATGATACTTTTCTCTTCTTATGAGACGTATGCAAGCTTTTCTTTAAATTCATTCTCAAAAGCTCCGCATGTTGGCTTTCAAGATATGCTTCAGAAGAGACCAAATTTTGCCTAGCTTCTACAGCTTTTTGTCACTTTTAAAAGAGTAAATTTTTGGTCTGCAACACCAAATTCTTAGCAGATTCGGTCAGCCTATTAGTTTTCTAGTTTTTTTGAATCATTTTGTGCTCGACAACTATTTTTTGGGAAGTCGTCTTTCTGGAAGTATTTTTTAAGTATTCGAGTGCAATTTCAACAAGGGGTTCTTAATTGTTTTAACATGCAGAGAAATGGAGTCCTCTTCTAAAGTGGTAGGATTTTTGTTAACTAGGGTTTCGTATGGTTAACTAGGATTTTTTATGACTTGCATGTTTTTAAGCCGGTCGTTGGAATGATCACAGGTTTGATTGAAGTCACATGATCCAAGGTGATTTCCTAAGGTTGTGAAGAGGGAGAGGAGATGCTATATGTTGGAATGTTCTTCGTGTTAGGATTATGTTGGAGAAGAATAGGAGGAGACGAAGACAACAAGAAAATTCAACACAAGCTAGAAAAAATACAACTGAAGAGTTGCGGTTGACTGTCTTGGGGTCTGGTCGACCGACCACCCTACCGCAACTAGGCTGCTCGGTCTCTTCGAGTGTACATGGTTCAACAGAGAAGGGGACAGTCGACCATACAGTCAACCAGTCATGTTTCGGGTGTGGACTTGACACGTTGCAGTCGACCGACTTCGGCATTGTATGTTATTTGAGCTTTCGGATTTTGGGTCTAATAAGTTGTATATGTGTTTTTTCCTTTAGGGTTTGCTTGAGGACTATATATATAGTAGTAGATGTGAACTCTATAGTTAATATTGTTGGGTTTATGTCTTGCATACGATGTTGGATAAGAAGACGATAAGACGATGGAGGGATCGAGACGATTGGAAATGGAGTGAAGGCGAGAAATAGTCAGCGGCAGCAACAGCAGAAGTTGCGGGCGACCGTCCCTCATGTGCGGTCGACCGTCCCCTGCACAAAGTCTTCCAGAGAGGAGGAAAGTCGACCGACTTGTTGGTGCGATCGACCGTTCGCGGCGCTGATGGATTTCGGGCTTGAGTCTGGCTGATTCGTGGAAAGCTCAACTTGCTCTTCAAGTTGGATCGTGTGGCTCCTATCGTAGAGTTATCTCTTATGTACTATCAAATGGCTATTGTAACAATATATTAACTTAGGATTTGTCTATAGATCTATATAAACAATTGTAACGGCTCATAGGTTTATGATGATTCTATTGAGTGCCAATAGAAGAAGTAAGTACTTCATAGAGAAGGGTGAGAGAGTTCTCCATTGTAAGCAGCATCAAGTTTCAATAGGCTTGAGAGAGGGTCGTAGTGAGAATTGTAATATTCTTGTATCTTCTCTAGTTGAAATAATATCTCGGTTCTTCCTCCCCCGGATTAAGGCGAAAACCCCAACCGGGACAACTCTTGTGTGCTTTGTGTGATCTAGTCTTGCTTGGTGGTTTGTGTTGATTGTGTCAAAGCCTCGACAAGATCCTCATAATTTTTAACAAATATAATCAGTATAGAGCGGATTGGTCATGAGCCGTTATCATTGTTCAACTTCAAGGGGGGTAAGTGTCGAGTGTTTCAAATGTGAAAAGAGAGATTGAGAGTTGTAATTTGTTTGTAATCTTTATATTTCTTGGGAAATAAAAAATATTGGTTATCTCTGCATATTATTGTGTTTTTGTAAGATATTGTGATTATTGTGCTGGCTTGTTCTTAGTTCATATAGTTATTGGGAAGTTTTTATTGCTTATTGTGTGTGAGTTCCGCTATTAGCATTACGAATTGTAATGGATTATGCAATACTTCGGGTGTTGGATGCATTTCAGTCAGTCACATCTAACATATGCGTGTATAATGAATGCAACTTTAGTATGGATTAGGTGGGCAAGCGAAGGCAGGCGTGTACGACAATATGGAGCCGCTGGACCATGTAAAATTCAGATGCGAGGATGGTGGTAAGAACTTGACGTCGAGGGTCTAGCAGTTAGGTTGTTTTGTCGATTAGCGAAAAAAATTGAACAATTTGTTGCTAATATTTTGGTAGAAAATAAAGATTGACATGAACAGCTTCAAACAACTTTGGAATTGTACTGAAATCATTTTTTTTTCACAAAGCAATCTCTACTTGCACCTAGGAATTCTTCGCATTATTCTCAATGCAAATGCATCAATAATTGTGAATCTAATTCCTTGAAAATATGAAAGAATGTTTTGTTGTCGATCGGTGAATCTCATTCCAGGAGCATTAACATTACAATGAGCAAAAAAAATTATTAAACAAACAGTGTAAGAGAAATAACATTGTAGATTAATCTCAGTGCATGAGGAACATCAGCATTCGAATATATTGTTTATTCTCTGAACAACCGCAGCAACCAGCATATTCCGATATCGCAGTATGCAAATCTGGGAGTATGTGAGTCTCAGACAACTATATATAGATCGTTACATAATTAGGAGTTTAAAACAGCGAGCTTGTGACCCTTTTTGTATTACGAAAAGAGAAGGAGAGCAAGGATGGCACTCGATGAAGGTTGAGAAACTTGTAGGTAGCCAGAGCCTATTTGGGAAGCTCAAGAAGGAGCCTGCGAAGGTCGGTGAAGGTGTGCCCAAGGCTGCAGCCACCAAGTCGGCCCCAAGAAAGCTGAACCCAATCCCAAGCCGGCTCCCAAAAAGAAGGCAAGCTAATTCGCATAATTTTTCCCATTGAACAATAATGGCTAGACCGTTACCAAGTGCAATGCATATTTTTTTTTCCTTCTTCCAACGATAATGCTAGTTAATAATTATTATTTTTTATAATCGTTAACGGTGGGTCTAAGCCCCCCGCATTCCATTAATAAGCTTTTAACGAAACAGACAACCAGAACAAGGGCATGCAGTTCACATCTCCCAACGGTGGGTTGTGAAACAGCACTCCCACAAAAAAGAGAACCCACCGTGTACAAAGTTCCCTCGCAACAAAAAAAATCAAAATATACAATAGTTACAAGATCGGATCCCAGATTACCGACCCTACCCAAAAGACTTCAAGCCCGAACATGAGGTAATCGCTCATCCACATGCCGATCACTTGCCATCCGGAGTCCTCATCCCCCATCCTCTCCTCGGGATCCACCTCAACTGTGGGTGTATCCACACCCGCATACATTTTCTTGACCTTTTTTGGATTTCCGTACTTGTCGTTTGAGATCAGAATATGATATTAGCAGTGATCATGTATAATGATGCATGCGGTGTTTGTGTTGCGGTGTAAAAATTATACTATTTCTTTATAGTCAAATTCCCTAACAAATAGCCGCTACCCCAATATCCCACATGTCCAGATTGCCCTTTTGAACATATGTATCCCTCCACTTTTCCATACACCCTAGACTGTATTAGAAATTGGTTTGCACATACCAAACATGTGCAACAAGTCCACCCAAATAGGAATCACGTAAATGCAGTTAATGAAAAGATGGTCCACCATTTTCGTTATCTCTTTTACACATGACACAATACCCCGGTCCTTGCAATTTGTGCCTAAGCAGGTTGTCCCATGTAAGGATGACATTTATGCTAGCTAGCTAGTTAAATGCGTGAATCTTGAGCGGGACTTTAGCCCTCCAAGCTTGGTCCTTTACCCGCATGTGTAATGCCCCGGCTCTGATCAGTGATTTTAACCAACAACTGCCCACCACAGGCTGCCTCATAAAAGGTGCTATAGCTTGTTGGTGACCTTCAATACACACACACACACACTAGCTTGTTGGTGACCTTCAATGCACACACACACACACACACACACACACACACACACACACACACACACACACATATGCACACAATTAATCGCAAATTTCTCCGATGTGGGATTAATCAATCCCACCTTCAACTCATTTAATTCATATAGAACCCCCCATAGAAATCTCTATAGGGCAACAACCATTTTTAATTAATTCTCTCTCTCTATATATATGCTCTCAAGTACATGGTGTTACCCCCCCCCCCCTTAGAATTCAGCATCCTCGCTGAAGCCGGGACATGCAACGTAGTGTCAGGATCCTCTTTCTAGTCGATGTGGAATGACGTACCCTCATTATGCTAGTTGTACAGTACCCCGATTCAGCGTGTTGTTCAGTCCCCTAGTCCACCTCAGTGGATTTACCGGGCGACCTGACCCAACCCTACCAGTACATCTGCTAGCTTCATCCCAGGCATAACTACCACTCTGTACCCACACTCGGTGTCAAGAGTTAGCTTTGATACTATTTGTAACGCCCCAGCAATTATATATATATATATATATATATATATACACACACACACAATTAATCGCAAATTTCTCCGTTGTGGGATTAATCAATCCTACCTTCAACTCATTTAATTCATATAGAACCCCCTATAGAAATCTCTATAGGGCAACAACCATTCTTAATTAATTCTCTATCTATATATACGCTCTCAAGTACAGGGTGTTACAGCACGCCCCTGTCATTTAGCCACTTGTACGTATAATTAACAATAAACATCCTCTCCTTTCCTGCCTCCCAACCTAGCTTGTCCTGCTGCTCCTCTTCTGCTGGCTTCCAATATTGTAAAAATTGTATAAGCTGAGGTTTTTTTTCTTCTAGCCTCACTGCTTAGCCTGTCAGACAATCTCGGCCTCCACCCATTATTCCACCACTGCCTTGTCACCCGATCATTTTTTTCGTAACGAACTTGTATGCCTCCGAAAATATTCTTTTAAGATAAATTGGACTGCACCACCGATCTTCCCAAAAGCTAATGGACTCGCTGTTTCCAACTGAAATGGTGATTCCGGCCAATAATATATCCTTAGTATGCGATACTCCTCGCCAGAATCCAGACATGGATGTCGTATTCTTCTGTTTCCTACGCACACTTCCATTCTCGATGTACACTGCCTTCACCATAGTAGCCCACTTGGCCTTTGGCTTGTGCTTAAGCTTCCACCACCACTTACAAAGAAGTGCCTTGTTCATTTTCCTAAGGCTGACGACCCCCAACCCTCCGAATTCTTTTTTTTATGCATACCACCCCCACTTGATTAAAAAGTATCTTTTTCCCTCTGTCGTTGCCCCATGCCAGAGGAACTGCCGTCGTAGTTTGTCTATGTTTTTGATAGCCCAAGCGAGGATCTCAAAAAATACAAGAAGTAAAGTGGGATAAAGTTAACCATCGAGTTTAGCAAAATCATCCATCCCCTAGACAACGTCCTTCCCTTCCATCCATGAAGTTTGTCTTCAATCTTCTCGATGATTTCATTCCAATATACTTTCCTTAGGGTCCCGTTTCTAATAGTCATACCGAGGTATTTGACCGGTAAATTCTGAATCAGACAGTTCAGAACTGCCGCCACATTTTGTTTATTCTCCACCATATTTCCCCAAAAAGTAATTCTACTTTTGTGGAAATTAACCTTCAACCCTAACCATTCCTCGAAAAGGTATAATCCCTACTTCAGGAATGTGGCCTAGGCAATGTCGCATTCCCCGAATATTACCGTGTGATCCGCATATTGTACATTCGTTATCGCGGATACTCCCCTTCTCGTATGCCATCAAAGTAAATAACATGGGTGATAGAGGGTCTAGAGGGTCTCTCTGTTGCAGTCCACGTCGGCACTTAATATCTTTCCCCGGGATCCCGTTGACAAGGACATGCACTTTGGCCATTTCTAACCACATTTCTATCCATTTGATCCATTTGTTCCCGAATCCATGCCTACTTAGTATCTCAATCAAACACTTCAATTCAACTTTATCGTATGCCTTTTCGAAGTCTAGCTTTAATAGGGATCCCTCTTTCTTTCACCTTTTTGCAGTCTTGGACGACCACCTGTACCAGTGCCACTCCCTCTAGGATATCCCTGCCTGGGATAAATCCCGTTTGATAGTCATCCACTACGTCCCCAATTAGTCCTCTCAGCCTGTTTGCCAAGACCTTCGAGATAATCTTAACCGAGCAGTTTAGCAGGCTAATTGGTCGTAGGTCCGCAACCTTCTTAACCACTTTCTTCTTCAGAATTAGGCATACATTGACATAGTTAATTCAACCCATATCCAGGTTTCCCTCGTAGAAGGCATTCATTACCTCCATAACATCCTCCTTAACTATATCCCATAATTGTTTGTAGAAGAACATCAGAAACCCATATGGTCCTGGAGCTTTATCGTGGCCCATGCCTCCCACCGCCATCTTCACTTCATCCATGGTGAATGGTTCTTGTAATGCCGTAATTCTCCCGAGAATCGACCACCTCCCAAAGATCTACAGCCAACTCACATTGTCCAGCCCTTGTATTACCGAAAAGGTCCTTATATGTTTCATGGACATGCTGTGAAATGCTTTGCTCATATGAGATTGTTGTACCTGCAATGTTGAGGGCGTGAATGTAGTTGTTCCTACTACGCATGCTAAACACCATGTGAAAGTACTTGGTATTGGCGTCTCGTTCTACAAACCATTTAACCCCTAATGCTAGTCAATATCAAGTTCCCCTAATTCTATACTATCTACTTTCATTATCATTCAATTATTTTATTCACTTTATATGTTTCAGGCCACCAAAGGAGGTATATGTTTCATGGACATGCTGTGAAATGCTTTGCTCATATGAGTGTTATACCTGCAATGTTGAGGGCGTGAATGCAGTTGTTCCTACGATGCATGCTAGACACCATGTGAAAGTACTTGATATTGGCGTCTCCTTCTACAAACCATTTAACCCCTAATGCTAGTCAATATCAAGTTCCCCTAATTCTATACTATCTACTTTCATTATCATTCAATTATTTTATTCACTTTATATGTTTCAGGCCACCGAAGGAAGGAAGCCAGCATAAAAAAACTGACACAAAGATAGAACGAATGAATATCTTACATCAATCAGACTTGCAATTTGAATTTTTGCCTTAATTTCCCCCCCTATTCTCGACTAATCACACGTGTTCTTATATGGTGTTGTCTTCATGTATCTTACGACCTGTTTGGTTGGAGGGGAATGGAGGAGAATGGAGGGGAGCAAAATCCCTCGTGAGCCAATTTTGGCTCCCCTCCGATATTGGGGGGATTTGGAAGGGAGGGAAAGCGGGTCTAATTTTTTTTAAGTGATTGGACTAAAAAAATCCTGGATAATATTGTGAAATACAAAATTACCCTCATCTACAGAGTCCTGCAGGTAAAGACCGGTAGCAATCAAGTCAAGGAAGTGTGCATCGATGGTGTAAGCACTTCTTTTTATTTGCACAGATGGTCAAGTGCAAAAGCTCGTTCTTTTGCAAGAGTTGGAATATTAGAATCACTGTATATAGTATCATCTTCTACGACTAATGGAAAGGCAATGCTGAAGCCTTCAAACTCAGGCATGTTGTCATCAAAACCGACCAAGGCATGATCATATTCTGGAATGCTGGCTGCATTATGCACATGAGAACTCATCCGAGTATTATATCTTTCTCCATCCTCATGTTGTTTTTCATGGCCATAAGGGCTTCTTACAGTGACATAGTCTCACACAGAGAATGATGACAATTTTCAGACATAGAATGATTTTGCAATTTATAAATTAATTGTTGCTTCTGAAACTTTTATGACGTCCTTCAAGCTGATTTCTGACTTTTTATTTGTTATATCACAAAGAAGTTCATGTTGGGCATGTCCACTTAGCAAAGGAGTCACTGATATTTGGCCATTATGGTTCAAGTAAGGATAACCCTGCAAACAAAAGGCTGAATGAAAATGCCGCAAATGAAAATAAAATAACATTGCAGGAAAGGATATTATGATTATACAGAAAATATTATTGTTTGAATAAATAATTTATTCAAACAGAATAATATGATCTATATGCCAACTGATACAGATGCTTCAATAACAGTAATGTACGAAATAAACTAGAAGTTCAAGAGTAGCTTAATTAATATCAAACAAAGAAAAGAGAGAAGTTTCTTTTTGGTAATAAGAATGGCATAGTTTCATAGTGAACCTTATAAATAATTATTGAAATAGAAGAATAAGTAGATAACAATAGGATGAGAGGAAATTATTGATTTGAATGGGATAATGCATGCAGTTCAAACTTTGAGGACTAATTGTATCTGCTTATAGTACTGCATGTATTATTTTGCTAAGTTGGGTTAACAAGAAGTACAATAAAGAATCCCAAAGTAGAATTAGAAATAGTCTTGCATAGGTTCTCCTAAAATATAAAAGGATATAAAAGTAATTTAATTATAAAATCTCTTCCCTCCCCTTGTGAACCAAACAAGAAGATAATTATTTTCCCTGCCCTCCCCTTCTATTCCCTTTATCTCTCCTCCTCTCCTTAAAGTTAATGTAAGGTATCTTCGATGAAATAAAACTTGTACGAAATTCAATATCTGGCCACGAGCTTTTTGCTTAATAAAACACCTAAGTTATCTCGATTGTAATTTTCATTTGGCACCTTATATTATAACTGATAAAGTCAAATGTTACATAGTAAAAGAAGCGCGTTGTTATCTAATGCTAATGAAGCAATCGGTTCCAGTTAGGGAATTGCGAATCATTTAATCAGATCAAAAAGTACACAGTAGCTAATTGTTCCAAATCATCACTTAATTCCTATAAACATGAGTTGGTGAAAGCATATAACATATTAAATCATTTGCACATATTTTTAAAATTGTTGCTTTACATTAAGTCGTTGTACGTACATTCAGAGTTAATTCACTGAATTTGTGAAGAATGACATGCTCCTTCTCCAAGCCTTCAACTTTCCAACTTTCCTTTGTATTGTATTTGCTACCCTTGGCAAGGCAACTCTAGGATTCTTGGAAATAGCAATCCACAATTCCGTTGCATCAATCATTTCATACAACATTTTGATACATCTCCAATTCGCAGCTGTATAAAAACATAGACAAAAAACAATGATCAGTAAAAAAGATAAGGTTATATACGTACAATTTTTTGTGTTTGGATACTTACAAGGAAAGGCCTTTTCCATTTGAAATTGGGTCTGGCTTGTTTTTGTTATTGGACATGCTTACAATTTCGCGCTTTATTCTCTTCATTGTTCGCTTTAAAAATTCCAGTGACGTATCAAGTTCATACCTAACAAAAAAATTTAGAAAAACAGATCAATAAAAGAAGATTTAAGTGCCATTGTAGACTGAGTTTCAGATAAAAAATTTATTGGTTTTGTTCACTGCTAACAATGAATCCATTCGGAAATAAAAAGTTAACTCAACCAAAATATAGGATACTTACATGTCCTCTTCTAACTGGAAGAGTGTCATCTGAGATTCCTCATGCACGGGCGTTTTTTCTTCATTTTGTTGCTTCGTTGGGGTTCTGTATCCTGCATGTTTTAGGTATTGCTTATTTGTCATTTTGCTGAGCTCTTCAAGTGGATCCCCAAATAGCGGTTTGTCTGCATCCGCAAAGAAGTTTTCGTCTGGTACCTCCAAGAGCTCTTCCTCATGCTTCAATTTGGATAGCTCTTTCTTTGGATCCCAACGAACCTTGGTTTCTTCCAGGAAACACACCCCTCACTCTAGTAGGTGTCATCATCCTGTGAAATTTTTGTCTTCCCCGTCTAAAAACACGACAGGTAGTTGTTTGTCAGGTCACAGTGTATCAATTCACTGCAAGAAACAGATTATAAGTTAAATACTGTACCGTGTGAAGTTGTCGTGAGACTACAGGGACCTCGTTCCTGTATAGTTCGGCTAACTGAGATACAACAGAATGATGAGCCGCAGTAAATTGTTGAAGTAGTGAATTTACAACCTGTTATAAGAGAAGCAAATGTTAGAAATCAAAGCAGTGAGTTTGAATTATCGGTTCGGAAAACACACAACAATGAAGATAATGATACCTCTATGAAAACAATAGGGATGAGCTTCTAATACTTCATCTGAGCATCCATAATTTGTAAGAGGATCTTCCAAATTTGGTAGTTATCTAAATCATTCTGTTTCAGGAAAGTAATATATTGCATCAAAATTTGTGCCCAATAAAAATAATCAGTACTCAATTATTACTGTTTGAAAAATAGAAATGATAAAAAAAAATACAGTGAAAGAAGCATCCCCTAATTTAAATCAAAACCTAACATTTAAAAACCAATTCTAACAAAATTAAAAATTATTTGATAAGGCATAAAAATTTCAAAAGAAAAATTTTAATTTAAAAATAAAATCCTAAACTAACTTTCAAAACTTCATCTAAAGCTAAACTGGTCATGTGAGAAAACACATGCATAACATGGAACTCAATCCAAACAGACTCACGCACGCACATATACATGTATTTTTCGATGTTCTTGACACGTGCTTGGCACATGTAAGATATCTACATTATTACAGAGGCTTAGATTTGTATATCAATGATAGATTACATGCATGCATATCAATATATTATAACTAACTTGCAACATACAGAAAGAAACTAAAAATTTGGTGTAAGTGGTTCGTATATGATTACCCTTGTCGAATAGAAGACACTAAAAAAAGGTGCAAAATCGAACTGTATCTTCTTCCTCTTATGTTCAAGCAAGAATTTGTAGACTCCTCTACGCATCCTCCCATCCCCACCAAACAACTCGTACGATCTTCTCAGGGTCTCATCACCTTCTTCACTGTGCGCAAATTAGTCATTGCAATAACAAATATAAAATGATCAATTAAATATATATTTTAGAAAAGAATATCTCATGAAAAACATCGAACACATACAAACCCTTTGTTAACAAAGTCCAAGAATATATTGAGAGCTGGTTGTATGTACTGGTCATGTCGCTTCATGTTTTTTTTTTGGTGTCTGTAGGTTGTAACTTGCCCCAGTATGCTGGGGTTGTTTTGTTAATTTCTTATTAATAAAACAGGGTGACCGTATTCCACCTTTTCCCTAAAAAAAAAGAAAGAATATCTTGAGAAACTCATAGTATTTTGTCTTGTCAGACCTAAATCACTGCGTGTCTCAAGAATGCGATGCTGGAGGCTAAGGGTGTCACGCCCCGCTTCCCAAAATACGGAATACAAGCGCGTGACGAAGCCCAGCGAATGATCTTAACATCATTCATAAGCTGTAGGATCGACTCAGCATCATAACAGGAATGTACAAAAGAGATATATATAACCAAGCATGCATGAAAAATTCATTAAGCAACAGAAAACAACAAATAATAATGTCCACATAGTTTTCAAGTCTGGATCAAAAGTAAACTCGGAAACATAAGCCCGATATAAGTCTTATACGGCAGGAGAAATAAATACCTTAAGAAAAGCAATTATTTAAACAAGTCCTTGCTCCAAGCGAAGCCTAAAATGTCTGCTCGCCAATCCCAGCAGGTAGCTCGTCTCCCAAGTCTGCTTAATAAATATAAAAGGAAAAAAGTAGAAAAAATAAGAGAAAATGCCCTTAATGCAAGCTAGGGCCACAAATAGTGAAATAAGTACAAGTATGGGAACAGGAATTGGAATCAAGAATGTAACAGAGTTATAACAAGTAGTGGAAAAACCAAGAACTAGCTGACAAGAGGGACATCCTAGTAAACAGGTTAGTTAACAACTGCTAATGGTAAAACATATGACAGGTGAACCTGTAGGGGTAACTAACATCAAGTGACAAGTCTCAAGTCTAGTATCAGGTAACAAGTGTCATGTCCAGTGTCAAAATTTTATTTCAAATGTCAAGTCTCAAGTAACAAGTTGTCGAGTATCAGGTAACACGTATCAAGTTCAAGTTTCAGGTTTAAAGTCTCATGTATCATGTTTCATGTATCATGTAATCAAGTATTAAGTAACAGGTGTCATGTTCAAGTCTTGTAGTTATTACTATCTAGGTAGCACTTCATGCATTCATCTTTTTACTACATGATTGCTACAGACAATGCAATTTTGTTTAGACCTGGTAATGGAATCCATAGGGCGGCGTACTCAGGTATCAAGTATCAAGTAGGTGATCAAAACATGGGCTCTAGAGGTGGCCCCCGTAGGATCTAGAGGTGGCCCCCATCACCCATGACGTGGCACTTAGTTCTACGTGGCACTTAGTCCCATGTGATCTCAAGTATATATCATGTAATCATATAATGGGCTCTAGAGGTGGCCCCTGTCACCATGACGTGACACTTAGTTCTACGTGGCACTTAGTTCCATTTAACATACAACTTTGGGAAACACGGGCTCCCTTTTGAGTACACTTACCTATATTGTCCACTCTATAGTCCTTCCCTCAAATCCCGGCTTGTTACATTTGTTCAGGCAGAATTGTGTATTTGAGTTTATAAATATGAAACAGGTTTGAAATAATGTAAATTAATTATAAGAAAATTGGGGATGTCCTATAGGGTGTCCAGCAACCGCATATAAAATTTCAAGTCAAACGCTTGCTATTAACGTAGTTAAATTAATTCGCAAAGTAAAGGTGTGCAGCAGTTTTGCGAATCTGTGCCTACCAACACAGCTGTAGTAAAACTGCCATAACTCCTAGACCGTAACTCCGAATTCGAAACTTTCGGAAGCTATCGATATCTAGACATCCAGATCTACATTTTCTATTCAGGGCTAGGGTCCAGATTCTAATGTTAAGGGGTCGAAACAGCAAAAGAAGATTCAGGACAGCAACATGTGGGAATAACTTACTAGTATAGATTTCATGGAAATTTGTTATTAGACGTCTAAGTTATTGTGTGATATAAATACATGATATTGGTTATCAAAACAACAGGTAATAATTATTTTCCAAGTCAAATGGTTACAAGTTCATCAATACAAAATATACCACGTGTCTACAAATTTAGGGCTCCTTAATCTCATGTGTTCATGTATTCAGGGGTAAAAGAATCCAAGTAATTATAATTTAATACAACAAAATTATTGTGACTCTTAGAATTATGAAATTTCGGGGATTAATATTGATCAACAACGATAGTCAAAAAGGAGTCACAATATCGAACTATTTGTAGTATTTTCAAGGGACCCTTGTACTAGAACAAATAAATTGTACACGGGATACTTGCCTTGATTGACGACGATTAGATCCGATTGTTGTAGAAAATTGGGTTGAAAATCCCGGAAGAAGTCTCACAAAAGCACGTGCTAAGATCCAATAGAAGAGCCCAAAATTTTCCACACCAGATCGGCCGAACAGCAAACAGCCAATCAGGATTCGTTGCGCCCAGAACACGGGACAGCGAATGCGGCCAATGGGTGAGCTCCTCCGCAGCGGATCCTTCCCGAACAGCGAACATCGGATCTGGGATTCGCTGTGGACGAACACCGAACAGTGATCCGATTTGGCTCGATTGCACGGATCTTGATGCGATCCGATGGTCGAGATTTGATCCCGCCTTTTCATCCTTTCTTCTTCTTCTTCGTTCGCTTCTTCGACGATCACAGAGAGAGAGAGAGAGATGTGCGGTGGCGACCGGCGATGGCTTCGACGGTGACATCGCGACGGCTTGACTGAGGTGTGACGAGCGGCGCGCGACGGCAATGAGGACGACGGCGCGCGGCGACTCTGCTGTGGTTTCGGAACAGGGGAGCGAGCGAAGGAGTGGGTGTTGGGTTCGGTGGTGTGTGGCGACGCGATGGAGGTGTAGGGGTGGTCGAGGCGATGAGTTGGAGGCGGCGAGGTGATGGTGCAGTGGTCGGAGATGGCTAGATGGGTTCCGGAGTTTGGTAATGGCGATGGGTAAAAGGATGGGGACGATGGTGAATGGGGGATGGCGGTGGTGGTTGCTGTGGTGGGGTTGACGTGGAGCGGGGTCGAAGTGATGGTGAGGGAGGCGAACGGAGGGCGATCGGAGTGGGGGAACTGGGTTGTTATCGAAGGAGAAGGAAGCGGAAGTAGGAGACGTGGGGGGGTAGCGGCGGTTTCGTGGGTTTTAACAGTATAAGGTTTATATAGTAGGTTTCGGGTTTTGGGTTTTAGTGTATCCGTTTCAAATAGGATCCAACAGGAGAATTGGTCAGAATGTATCAAAATGGAGATTAAAGAGATAAATAAGAAGAAATTGTCAATTCTTCGTGAAGAACGACACAAAGTGTACACAAATGAATTCAATAAAAGGACCAAGAATTGAGTCGAAAATAATTTGATGACTTTATTCGAATAGTAACAAAATACTGGATCACAAATTTATAAAGAGTACAATGGGGCAAAATACAATAAAAAATATAAATACGGGGAAACATGAGTTACAAATCCTACCCACCTTACACAAAAATTTTGTCCTCGAAATTTGCTTAGGCGGTACATAGGACAGGGTAAAAGCAACTTAGGGGAGGGTAACAAACAAGGGATCCAAAGAAAAGTCAACTTGGTGGTAACACCAAATTAAGAAGGGAGTGAATAACAACGATGTCAAACGGAATGCATGAAAGAGAATAGACGGTATCAAAAGGAAATAACAACACGAGATAATAAAGCAAGATAAAAGTCGGCAGAACTGAAATCAGAGAGGGAAGGGACCGAGAAGAATCAAACCATTCAGTGAATCAATAGATGGGGATGAATACAAGGAACAAAGAGGGAAGCAACAATACAAAGGACTAGTTGCAACAAGGGAATCTCGAGACCTGCGGGTTATGGCCCACCACGCTTCCGCTGCGACACTCTGATGGTGACGTTCCAAGCTCCAGACATGTTGTAGACCACGTGACTCCAAGCGACGATCCGAGCAGGAATAAAGGGATGAGACATCAAGATCGAAGAGAGTATGGGCTCCAAACAGAGATAGGCAATAATGCAAAATGGATATAAGGCTTGAGCTTCAATCTTCATAATTAGAAGATAGAATACATATCAAAACTAATGGCCTTTAACAGAAATAATGACACAACAAATATCAATAATAATAATATCAATAGTAACAGAATAATAATAACAATAATAAAAATAAATATAACAATGATAATAATAAAATTAGTAATAATAGTAACAAAATAATAATAATACAATAATAATAACAGAAATCAAAGTCATCATAATCATACAGGTAATAATAACATAATAAAAATATCAGCAATACTAATAATAACGATAACACATACATGACATAATAGAATTCAACACATTCATGAAAATAATGCAATAATAATGATAATGATAGCACTAAAAATAATATCAACAATGGTAATAATAATAATAATGATAATAACAATAATGATAATAATATCAATAAAGTAACAGTATTAATAATAATGAAAATAATAACAGTAATAAAGATAATGAAAACAATAATAATAACATCAATTGAAATGACAATAACAATAATAATACCAATAGTAACGAAAAGATTCTTTTACCATCAGTTTCATTATATAAGTAACGAGTCTTGAAATATCAATTAGCAATAGGTAGAAAATCTTGCCTCCGTAACATCAAGTTGCATGTTTACCTTCGCGACATCAGGTTGCAGGTTGCCGTCCGGATATTCGGCTGCACATTTTGTCTCGCCGATATCCAGTTGCAATCTGCCTCCATTGACATCGAGTTACATATTTGCCGTCTCGACATTAGGTTGCACCGAAGTGGTGAAATGTATATAAAGTTTGAGCATGTTCGGCTCAAAACAAAATAATGATAATAATAATAGCAACGATAAAAATAATAGTACCAATAACAATAACACTTATAAAATATCAATATTAATAACAATAAGAATAACAATGATAATAACAATGATCATAACGGTAATAATTAATAACAGTAATCGCAAAAGAATGATAATAATAATAATAATAATAGCAATAATATTAAAATATCAACAACACTAGTAAAAAATAATAATGCAAGACAAGATATAGTTTGTGCCCAACATTTTTCTTTGTGGAAGTAATTTAATATTAACAATAATAATAATACAATGAAAACAACAATAAGAATATCAATAGTAGTAACAATAATAATAATTCTAGTAATGATAACGAAAATAATAACAAAAACACTAATGGTAGTAATAATAGCATGATACAACAAAATAAGAATTTGTCTTATCAAAAATAATCTAGTAAAAATATATAGTCAATCAAAAATGAAAAGTGAAGTTAAAATACATAATTGTTCGAAATAATAAAATATTGTTGAGGAACATTTTTATAGAAGATCGAAAATAAATATAACAATTAATAATCAAAACATAGAAGTATTCGGAGAAAAATAATTATAAAGAGAAAAATAAGTAGGAGGAAAAATGAAGCTACACCCAGTAAGGAGTTAAAGAAGAGGATGACTAGAAGTGACAAAAAGAAAATTAAGGAATTGAATACGAAGGAAGAAGGACGAGAGACAAAATCAGAATTGAAGAGAATATAGCAGGGAAGGAATAACTAGTACGATAATCAAAATGAGTCGACAAATGATAATGAATACAAGGCACGAAAAACAATAAATGACACCAGAGCTGAAATAAGAAGGGATCAACGAGACAAGCAGAAAATCAGAGATTGCTTGCACTGGAATGAAAAGAATATGGGTACGGAAAGAATAAATTGTACCCAATAAGGAATCAATAAATCAGGACGACCGTAAGAGATGGAAGGAACTAAGGAATCAAAGAATTGTTGTTGATTTTGAGGACCGGGGGGACCTTTAGGAGGTTGTTGATTTTGAAGAGGAGGTTGGTCCTGTTGGAGAGGGTCATCGGCTTAAGGCAGAAGTTGCCCCTGCTGCTGAGCGGGTTGGATGGGGACTTCCTGTTGCTGATCGGGGTTGGGTCCTCGGTTGGACCCTCTGGATCTTACTTTCCTAGGAGTCATGGCTGGAGAAGATCTGACCAACGGAAAGAGGGGAGGCTGCTATTCGTTTGTTCCCACAGACGGCGCCAATTTGTTGCCGCTAAATCTGGTGTGGGGGCAAACAGATAATATTTGTGGATTCTTAAAAAACTTTGAATAGCAAACCTGTTACCTGTCCCGCCGGAGTTTGACCGTTGACTCCCGCCGTTCACCTGTAAAAAGTGCGAGACACCGGGGTTGATCCCGGCTACGCATCCTCCGACGCTCAAGTCACTAATCAGGAATGATTATGAGAGAGCGTTAACTAGCAAAAGATTGATTACCTTTTAATGGAGATGGATGGGGAGTATTTATAGTCGCCGTCGGGGTCAGATTAGGAATGTAATCCCTGTGATCTGATAAGGAATAAAATCCTCGTAATCAGCTAAGGAATGTGATCCCTGATTCCCGGTGAAAGGATAGATACGAATCAGGGCCGTTGATTTGGCTGAATCAGAAACCCTAATTCTATCCCGCTGGACTGGGTTCGTTTCGGGTTGGGACCCGTACCGAGTTGAGGTGGATCCGTTCGCGGGTTATTGGATCTTTGGAGAGGAGATCCAGTACCCGTCTCAGACCCGGTTGTAAGTAAAATTACCGTTTTACCCCTGGACTTCAGGATTCGTGCCCGATTTGGACGGTTCCGATTTAACCCCATTTTAGCCATATCATATATATTATATTATTATTATATATATTATATTATTATTATTATTTATATATATACACTATTATTATAATATATATTATAATAGATTATTATTAATATATATTATTATAATTATTATATGTTATTATATATATGTATATAATTAAATATGTTTATTATAATAAATTATTTCATAATATTATATAATATACAATTATTATAATATATTGTTATTTTATATATATTATTTTATATATACTATTATTATATTATAATATTATTATATATATTATTATTTTACATATACTATTTTATATATACTATTATTATATTATATTATTATTATATATACTATTATTATATTATATTATCATTATATATATTATATTATTTTATTATTTTATGTATACTATTTTATATATACTATTATTTCATATATACTATTTTATATATACTATTATAATAATCTATTATTATAATATATATCTCCATTATTATAATATTTATTATTATTATTATTATTATTATATATTACTATTATATATTATTATATAATTTATTATTATTATAATAAGTTGTTTAATATATAATTGAATATATTATTATTACATATATATTATTATAACTAGTATCATGCACGTGCGATGCACGTGGAGGAAGAGGGAAAAAAGGAAAAAAAAGGAAAATAATTTCCAAACTGATCCACTTTCGAAAATATTTACCAAACTGGTCCATTTCGAAAATATGCACGTGCGATGCACGTTGAGGAAGAAGGAAAAAGAAAAAAAAAGGAAAATAATTTCCAAACCGATCAACTTTCGAAACTATTTACCAAACTGGTCCACTTTCGAAAATATTTACCAAAGTGAGTTGGCTTCAAAATGACAGAATTAAAAAAAAAAAAAAATTAATGACAAATACCACTAAGGCCTTCTCCCATTATAATAGTAGAGATTATTATATATTATTATATATATGTATACTAGTTGAAATTTACCGTGCACCAAGTGCACGTGGCTTGGTGCACATGAATATTTAATATTTTAACTATTCTAGTTAACAAGTTAGACAAAACACACTTGTATTTAGCTCATCCATATTCTTTAAACTACAAATCCAATTTAGTCAACCATCTTAAGAAGCAAACCATGAATTTCAAAATTACTCCAACGACAACAAGCTCATTGAAATCATATTTCAAGCAAGTATCACGAACCAAAGTTTAATCAATTCTAGCACAATTTCAGTCAAAATAAAGCACAAGTGGATCAAAATTCATACGATGTAAGACAGAGCTATATCCATAATAGTTTCATTTAAAACATAAAGATACAATTATTGTGTTTTCATAAGTTAATCATCATTTTCGACTTTAACTTTCTTGAACTTAAAACTGATATTAAAAAAAGGATATTAAAAATTAACAAATTAGTAAATCCTAAACTGATATCATCGTATTTTTCATAAGATCAACCATCACTTTCGACTTTAACTTTCTTGAACTTAAAACTGATTGTAACTTCTTGTTCATCTTTTTTAAATTTTCATCCAGTCATTGTTCTTGTAGTTGTTCTTTCATACGTGAATCCTGTGATTTGATCAAAAAATATACTCATCTCCAATGCATTTCTTGGTCCTTCTGTCAAATTCATCAGCATTTTTTTTCTTGCATATAGAATTAAGTAATTAACTCTTAATCTTTTTAACACTATGAGAATTATATATTATACCTTATTCTTAATATGTTCCAGGACTTTTGCGGAACAGCCAATGATGCATCTTCCTTCCTCATAAAATAAAGTCAATTCTGCCTCAGCACGTGCATTTTTTATTATGATTTTGAATACGTGTCAGAAACAATTTATTCTTTGTTTTTTTTAAAATTTGATTGAAGAATGGAAAAATAGAAAACTAACAATATGGTATTTTGTATACCTTGACTCATATTCAACAATTTTTTAAACATTTTCGACTATAAGCTTCATCATTTTCAACATTGACTTTTGTTGAACAGACTTTGCATGCAATATACCATGGATCTCTGACGTCTTTGACACTTTTCATCAAAATTTGACAATAGTAGTATTTTCTCTTAAAATATTAAATAAAATTTGAAGTCATCAAAATATTTATAGACATATGGAGAATTTAACAAAATATTTGAAAATAATTTCATTATTTATAATACCTCAGAAGAATCCTCGTCTGCACAGTAGAGAATGTCAGATAGTTTCACTTTTTCAACATCCATTATTTTTATTTTGTTTATTTGTAAGTTATTACTTTTTAATAAAATTTCGTTGCAGTTTATCCTGAAACAAACAAAAAAACTATGGTAACTGATACTCCGAAAGGCAAGAATTAAAGAATTAAATATACAAAAAAAATTATACCATTCTTGAATTTTATATGCTTCTGGTTCATTCGAATTTATCTCTATTGTAGTGTTGTTTGTTGATGTGAGAGACAATCCTATTTTAAAAATCAGTAATAAATAAATAAAATATATAATAAAAAGTATTATTAATTTTTGTTGTATATAATTACCTCCAAAGTTTAAGGTTTTTATAATGGTAATGACAATAATTGGCTTGTTGGGTGATAACTCTTTCAAAGCTTTTCCTTCCTTGATAGCTAGTTCTCCTCATAATGTAAGTAAGATTGATTTTGACCTTAAATTAAGATAAAGCATATGAATTCTAAAATAATTTCATAAATTATTATTCATTTAATTTAATCGATATTACATGAATACTACAACTGTAAGATTTCGCTTCTCTACTTCATTACCATATTTTGAGTCTACATTATCTGCATCTTCTGCATTAATTACTGCTAAACAAAGATCCGTAGTTCATTGTAATTAGTATTTGGTATCATGTATCAGTAACAACCAATTTGATATATAAAAATGAGTAACATAATTTTTTACCTTTAAAGACAGTAGAAGATGTACTTAAAAATTCGTCTGTAGTTGTAAATTTGTACCTATCCGTAGATATGATCTTTCTCAACATCATCTACAACACTTCCCAACTTCAAAATAATGTCAACTTCATTTACATCACAACACTCTCCATCTCCTCTTGCCCTTCAATCCTCATAAGCTTATACTTAAACACCTCAAACCCCGACTTCCCTTCCTCTGCCCACCACGCCACAACCATATACAACCCATCCTAATCGTAGACCCACCCCGTCGGGCTCCCCTCAACCCTCACCCCCCTAATCACCCTAAGCTCAATCCCATTCTCCATACTCAACTCCAATCCCTTATTCCACCATTCTTCTTCCTCCCTTACTGTCCCTATATAAACCAACTCGTCCCCTTATCATCATCCTCATACGCACCCGAAACAATAATGCTAGTAGCAATCCAAGCCTAAACATCCCCATTTTGGATTCCGTGGATCGAGCCAACGATCTGCTTCTCGCGGTAGAGCCACATGCCACACTCCTTCATGAAAGCTGCCACCTTTAGGTCGGGGCAGCAATACCTGACCTCCTCACGAGAGAGAAGAATACGTAGAGATTCGTAGATGATTCGGGTGTGGCGGACGGAATATTGAAAAAATAAGTGATCTTGGGCGGTGAGATTCGAAACCCTAACGATTTCGTGGGGTCGGAGAAATTTTTAAGTATCCCGTTAGAAATACTCCCTCCGTTTCAAAATATAAGTCATTGTAAGTTTCTACATGACTATTAAGAAACAACCTAGGATTGAGTAAAATTATTTCATATTCTTGGTTTTTGAAGCTCATAAATGATCCATCAATTGTACAATGTCCTATTTGCCCTCCTCTATAATTGTTTATTACTCCTCTTACAAAAAAGGACAAATGTAAAATTGGAAATGTCATAAAAAATTAATTCATATACTTAAGAATGACAAGACCTCTCCTCGAAAACCTAAAGATGAAACAAAAAAAAGGGCTAGAATGACTTATATTTTGAAACGGAGGGAGTAATAATTATTTATGTATGTATATGTATGAATACTTTTAACAATATTTAAAGTATCTTACTTCAATCATCTATAAGTGCCACTTTTGAGATTTTTCTTGTGCCTTTACTATTTTATATTCTTTCACACCAAAATATTTTGTAATCAATACTTTAATAGTCCACAATTGTTGATTTTCTTGCAATGAGTTGATAGAGGAGTATTCATAGTGGGAATTGTCCGTTGATATAAACAATCTGCAAAACTATAATTACCAATAAGTTAGTTTTTGTTAAATAAAATTGATTAATAAATCATTAGTTGAAATTTTAGTTTTAGAATGATCAGAAATAATATAAATAAAGAATTCCATAAACAATTTAATGATGATGAATAAAAGTTGGCAAAAAAAACAATAATAATTATAATCAAATTGAGAGATAGGTTATAAAAAAAAAAAGAATTATAACGACATTGGCTTGCAGATGCATGTGATTTATTAACTTCATCACAATTAGATGAACAGTAATAGTCTCAGGTGAAAAAAAAATCCCTTCATATTTATATCTTAGATCAAAACTGGATTTCATGTACACTGGTTGTTAAATTCTTTATATTGGAACATGATATGTAGAAAGCATATGTTATTAGTCATTGTATAATTCTGTTTTTGATTATTTTAGTTGTTGTGTGATGTTGCTCTATATGTCATATTGTCATGTTCGAAGTTATTCAGATCTACAACTTTCAGTAAGCTTCACTATTTTCTTAGCAAATATGAAAGCAAATATGAAAGCTTAGTTAAGAAACTCATAACTGAATGCAATATCTGAAATATTTAAATAAGTACAAGAATTTGGTTTTTCCTAGCTTTTTTCACCTTATACACAACCTTTTAAATTCACATCTTAGACAACACCTTCCTGAATAACCTATCTCAATTGTACATATAATTTTGTTATAAGGGTTCATATTTATTTGTTCATATGAAAGATGAATATGTGACCTCTTCTTCTATGAAGTTTTTTTTAACTTTTTTGGGTACTAATCCTCAAACTTTATTAATTGGAATACTTTTTTTGGCAAAAAAAATCTACAATAGTCTGATCAAAAACATGTAAAACCACAAAGATATTTTTGTTGATCTTTGTTTGATAGTATGGGGAGTTCTCTAGTGATACCTAATGGAATTACCACTTATGACAAAAGAAATCTAGATAAGGAGAAAAAAATAGCATCAATAACAAAGAATTAGTGACTCATTTGTAGTGTGTGATCAGAAGGTCTTTTCCGAATTGAAGAAACAAGCATCATAAACATGATATCAAATACTAAATACAATGAATTTCACTTTACGAGAAGAACCACTATTGAAAAGATGTGAGTTTTTACTGAACTTACAGTGCCACAAACAATTAGCTCCGATTTTTTAAATATCAAATATACGTAAAACCATAATGATGTTTTAGTTGATCTCCATAACCACTTCAACAAAAGAAATCTAGATAAAGAAATAGAATCAACATCATCAACGAAGAATTAGTCGTCTATTGATGGTGATCGTTCTTTTTCTCTCTTGATGTTCCACAATCTACCAAAAGAAGAAGAAGAAGATTATGATTTTGTGCATTCAAACCCTAGTCTCATTTGTTGCTTTTATAGGAGAGTAAATTGGTAAGAAAAAAAGTTGTTGAAGTAAATAAAACAAGTTTGTTATTGGTTGAAAAAACATTCAATCAATATATAAATCAAAACTTTAAAACTATTTTTAATAGCAAAACTGTTAGTTCATTTAAATTCAAAATTGATATCTTATCTACAAATAAAAACTTTAATGTGTAAAATAAGTGCAAATTCAAATTTCTACAGTTTAGTTTGGACTAATATAAGTATAATTACATCGACATCGATGCATATATAAATCTATATTATTGAGAAATAACCACATTCGCAAAAAGAAACTTATATTTCTTATCACTATCTTGAATCTTACCTTCTCATGAAACTTTAAAATCCATATCCATATCTATATTTAAAATTTACCTACCTTTCAAAAAAAAAAATTGGTAGTTTATAAGTAAAATGAAAAGATGACTACAACATGTTTCTTCAACATAGGTATGTTGAGAAATACACATTAAAACAAGTTAAAGAGAAAAGATCATAAAAGTCACCCACTAAATATTGGTACAATAAAAGATTTTCAATTAGGGTTTATATTTGAATTGCTTATCCTTCTTAGTTCCAGATAAAGTATAAATATTTGTAGCGATTCTCAAGTATTTCTTAATTCATTCTTAGTTTGATTTGTTAGTCAGATTTTTCTGAATTATTTAGTAGCTAGATATTCTGATAGAGTGATTATGAGTCAAAAGTGGTTTGTGTTTAGATGGTTAATTAGAGGCCATTTCCTTAACTAAAAGAATTAGTACTACTAAAACAATCTCGATTTGTTTGGTTTGACTACAAAAATTAAATGGTATGGTAATAAGAGATGAATAAATTTGCAATATAACATCCCAATGAAAATGACAAGTGAGGAGCTTTGACGATTATAGATTGGATCCAAACCATTTAGTAGTATCCAATGACAAATGCCTCATTATAAAGATGTGGCAGCTGGTAGGAGGAGCTGATGGGAGGACATGGGAGAATCCCGATTAACCTTTATGTTAGCTTCTTCAGTAATCTAAATGGAAGCCAACCAACACACTAAAATTATTTCCCTGCAGCATAATTTACATCCTTATTTGCATCTCTATATCAAGGGAAATATTAGGTTATAAGAGTAAACTCTCAGTCAAATTCTCCTCCTCAAATTGCTTTAATGAATGCAATTACTTGAATAGGAAAAAATCTATGCAATTAATTTCAGTTAAATGAAAGATGACTATATACTCTAAAAACATAAGAAAGGGAAATCACATTTAGCACATAATATTTTTTCCTAAACCAATCAGATCACAATATACTGAATATACCTTCAAATAAATTCAATATCAATTAACAACAAAACAGAACTCTATGCCCAATTATATGCACATGGCCAAGGTGGCAGTTGTCTCTGCGAAGTATCTTCCTAGCTCGGCAATCACTCCCAAATTAGCCCAGTCGCCGAAATTAGTTGCTACCTATTAAATATAGCATGTTATGACTGAAATTATTTGTAGATTGGAATAACGAGATAATCAACTGATAAACGCAGTGTCCTCTACCTAAATAAATGATAAATACTTATTCCTAAATCCAAACATATTCAAGTTTGTGACAATCGACACCCATGCTTATTAGCATATATTTTTGTTGTTGGTCTAAGAATCTAAGTAGATATTGGCATCTTAGAAAGACATGCAAACAAATGGTATCCTATATAAAATACTCTGATGTATACATCTCAAATGAAGTACTACCTCTCATGGAGGCCATTAAATTGTTATATAGAGATCTAGAGAAATTCTAGGTTGTAGTCTTAGTCCAACACAGTCTAATATACCCTGAAGAGCGAGCCACATGATTGGAGCTGTACTTACTGAAGAAAAAACTGTGCTCAAATAGATTCACCACATTTGACCCAAAACTGTTGTTGCGGCACTGTCGGTTGATTGCTCCAAAGAGCAGTCGACTATTCCTGAAGTCGACCCATGCTCTGCTTGGTTGCATTCAACTGGCTATATTAGCAGTCGACTGTCTGTCACCTCCTACTCAGCTCGAAAACAAAAACACTTCGGCTCCAATATTTGCTTCGAACTTCTTCTCGCTTCACCCATTTCTCTTCATATTGAACATATATAGTATGCATGACATAAACCCAATAATAATTACATAAATTGATGAAAGGACAGCTCTCAGAGGCACTGGATAGCTAGTTGAGAGTATTTTCTCCAAGACCTGCAACCTATGATTGACTAATTATCCCTAAGTTTTACCACATTGATTCTCCGTCCAATGTTGTTCTATCGATGAACACGATCAATATTACAAGAGCTATTCTGGTTCATCAACCCTTCTATCAAGGCTTAAACTTCCAAACAAATATAAAATATAAAATACAAGTACTAAGGATAATAATGATACTAAGTATCTAATCAAGTTTAAAATGTAATGCAGTTAAGATCAAATATATTACCTGCAGAGGCTAAAGGATCATCTCGTTTTTTAAAAAGTGTAGTAGTTTAACAGAAGGTCCATACACTACCAAATGCTGTAAGCAATCTTCTTAGCTGGCAGAGTGCCATATAATTTATTGTCATTATCTGCAAATACTACTACAACATATCAAAACCCGACAATAGAATAATCCCCAACAAAGCACGAATACTATCATTGTCGATTTATGACCTTCAACATTGGAACTTCAAATTACCAAAAATGAAAAAAAAACAAAAACAAAAACAAAAACATAGAAACTTAAATATAACACCAAAAAGGTCAGTATGCACGCTTATGATATCACTGCATAGGAAAGGTATACCTAAAAAGTATGACATAAGAGAAAAGGATGATCCATAAAAAGTTGTCTGGCAATATGAAGTCAGTAAGCTATGGTTCCATTTACTCATGCATATCAAAAGAACCTTGTCGTGAACATGTTTTCTATTATCAAGCCAGTAGGGACATCATAATTTATCCAGGCCACTTAACAAATAATTGATTTACATTAACATCCATCTACTTGATACATTATGTTTTTGTTATTCTCTTTTATCGAGGAATAGTGTTGTGTTAAGATTGCTTGATACACTGACTGCCTGTAACCCAACCCACAGGCATAAAATTTGGGGCAAAGTGGTTTTGACATTTACAGGCTGATCATTTTGAGCTTTGTACCTCATCACATTCAATTTAAGGCACCAATTAATATTTTCTATCAAGCAAATCACCTTTGCAAATACGACTCTAAGCCATGTTTAAAACATAGCTACGGTAAGGGACCATGTTTAGTATAAAAAATGTTTTGCATACTTGGCACTCAAGATTGATGGCACTCAAATTGTGTCAGAAAATCACCTTAAGAGCACAGTCTCGAAAGGCTTCAAGGGTCGATTCGCTAAGGCAATGAGATTTCACCAATTCAACAAATATTTGTTGGCTTATATCCTTCGGCAGCAAAGAGAAGCTACTATACTGGTCAATATCCTGTTAAGAAAGTAAGGAAGGTTAGAGGAAAACACATATAGTAACACAAACTACACATAAGAACAACTAAACAAAAAGGAAAATCACCTCTGTATTTTAGCAATGCAAAGTTCCATAAGAGAAGGGCACTTCTCTTGTCCATTTTGAGAAATATTGGAACTTCATGAAAGTCCAATATATTGCTCTATGCACATAATCTATGAAGTGTTTAATAACCCATTTGATCCCTGAGAAGTTTCATGCAACACAAGAACGCTAGGCAACTAAAGAAGGGGGAAATCCTTTGATGACTGGAACAAATTCTTTCCTTCTTAACAAACAAGGTGAAAACCCAATTATCACATTCATCAAAAACTACTGATGATAAGGGAATATGAATAATGAAATTTTAATGACCCTGCTATAACAGAACCAATTGGCTGGAATACCATATAAAACTTCAGAAAATGAATAATTAAAATTAAATTTTAAAAAGACATTTGACTCAGTTTGAGGTGTTTTGTTAGCATTGGTACAGGTTTTACATGAGAATGGGGGAAGGAAAATTGGTTTTGTTAGTTTCTCGCTTGTTTCTGTTATTAAAACATGTCAATGAAATAGCTAACAATAACATAGCAATTGCAACTACGTATACAATAAATCTATGGATACAATAAAACTACTTTTATATATCGAAATCCACCTCAAAAACAATAACATATCAATTGTTGCTTGCTTTACTCAACCCACATCAAAATTTCGAAATTAATTATGCACTACAATGCCCAGCGCATTAGAAAATATCATAATTCTTCGATTAACATCCACTTACCAGTAGCAAATATGGATTTGTATCTACAAGTAATTAGCCATTAGCAACCCATCGTCACTCCTAATTCAATCTCAAAGAACAAGCATAGCAATAACCACAAAAAAGTTTCGAATTTTTCATCAAGAAATAACAACAACAACAACACTAATAATAATAATAATAATAATAATAATAACACAATTTTCTCTAGTAATGAGAGAGGGTTGAAGGAAGAGTGAACTGAGAGAGGCGTCGGGGGCTTCGACAGTGCAGAGGGGCATCGGGCGCTGGGGAAGAGGGACATCGGGCATCCAGGGTTTCGAAGAGGATTGATCTAGGGTTTGGAGGTTTCGTCCGATTTTTTGAAGGGGAATTCGAAGCTGAGAGAGAAGGAAGAGTGCTTTGATTTGAAGGGGGATTTTGAACGAGAATTCGAAGAGAGAAGAGAATAGGTAGGGTTTGGGGAAGAAACTTATGAGAGAGAGAGAGATTTAGATAGATAGGAGATCGATGTAGAGGGAAACTGTTAAATCACCAAACTACCTTTAATATTAAGTGAGAAGAGAGGGTGAAAGCACAGCCGTCCGATCAAAGATAACGATCCGAGTCTGGATCGGACGGCTGTGAAAGAGTGCGCAAGGAAGTACCCACCAAACTGAGTACGCAACGGACAGAGATCAATAATAGCCTCTGATCATTTTGATCAACAAAATGAACGAAAGGTTGCGATTGGTTCTGAACAGATTTTTTTTACTTATTCTTGCTTTTATAATAGAAATAGATTATTAAATATGTTTATTATAATAAAATATTTATTATTATTATATATCAGTATGTATGTATATGTCAGAGTATATATACTGTATACAGTATATACATACAACCAAACCTATACATACATTATATTCTTATTTTCCAAAAGCTGTTTTCATAAAAAAATATTACTAAACAGCTTTTACACTCTCATTTTCAGAAAACTGTTTTCAAAACAACAAACCAAACGCAACCTAAATTGTCGGCCATGGCATGAAATTGAAACCCTAGTCGAAAAGAAGAGATGCAAGGTTTAGAAATATGAGGGAAAGCTGAATAGAGATAGATAATAGTAGGAGATAAAAATGAGGGACGGTGGCGGCGGTCGCTTTTTGAAAGCAGGGGAGATGCGTTTATTTATAGAAATTAGTTGATGGATTTAAATTCATAATTATCAAGAAAAAATAGAAAAAAAAGGAACTGGGCCCAAATAAAGGCCCAATTGATGAGTAATGTAATTTTAAAAGCCCATTCAGAATTAAAACCGGCCTTTTAACTTCTCAACTGTTCACAGTAATGTTTGTTACCATATTTTAATTAAAAAAAAGATGAAGAAGAAATTCGGGTACATGCAAATCACCATCGGAACCCGACCCGATTTTGCCTGGATAAGCCTCGTCTAAATCCCCGTTATTTGCGCACCTTTGTATCCATTATCTTCCTTTGTAGAGAGAGAGAGAGAGAGAGAAATCTGAAATTTCTCAGATCTCAAACCCTAATTCCCCAAATTATCGGGTTTCACCCCCAAATCTCGAACCCCAGGGTTTCCGATGCCGTCGCCGTCGTCGAACGGGAGCGCGCCGAGATACGCGCCGGAGGATCCAACGCTTCCGAAGCCGTGGAAGGGATTGGTGGACGGGAATACGGGGTTTCTCTACTACTGGAATCCGGAGACGAACGTGACGCAGTACGAGAAGCCGTCGAAGGAGAAGGAGAGGTTTCCGGGCCCACCGCCGCTGCCACCGTCGACGGCGGTGAAGTTGGCAACGGTGAGTTCGTCGGTTCACAGAGGGGGTGATGATGATGGACGGTCGAGACGATATCAGGTATGGATCTTTTATTTGATTGAGTGATTGCTTGGGCGGTGTACGTGTTTTTTACGGTGTTTCTGCTAGTGTGAATATAGGTAATTTGGAAAGGTTAGAACTTGCGCCGAAATTTTTTGGCTGTTAGGGAAAAACTTGCACTAGAATGATTGGTTTTTAGCGCGACTTACGTGTGTTTTACGGTGTTGACTAGTTTGCATATAGGTGGTTGGAAAAGATTTAAACTTTGGCACAAAATTTAGGAGGTTTGTAAAAAAGTTGTGCTAAAAGGATTAGATTTTTAGCACGGATTGCGTGTGGTTTTCTTATGTATTCTCTTAATGCATTGTGATTATCATCAATTACCATTATTGATTGTAATTAGTAAACTGCAGTTATACATTAGTGCACCAAAGATAGTCTGGCGAAATAGTATCTTCGTATTTGTGCTTGGAAACGATTAAAACTTGTGCACAAATATTTAGGTTATTAGTAAAAAACTTGTGCTAAAAAGATTATCTTTTTAGCATGGGTTATTCATGTTTTCTCTTTACAATGCTAGTCAAAAGGAATATTGTGGATGCTCTCAATACCGAACAATTATCATTAATTGCCAACATTGATTATAAATAGGTTTAATACACATATTAGATAAGAGCATCAAAGAGAGTCCAAATACACTCTTCTCTCATTATATAGTAGTATAGATTATAGAGAGAAGAAGTATATGTATTCACATTTCACTTTCATCATGTTCTAGGTTATGTCTATGAATATTGCTAGTTAATAACATCGATGTAAAACGTAAAATTACTTTTCATCAAGGAAACATTAAAAATTGATTGTCTTGAAAATGAAGTAGAAGAACACAAGCCATTTGTTGCTTGCATATAGAATGTTCAGCGTGTATGATTTAAAGCTTTCTCTGTGATGGGTATTTGGGTAATGGATATTTTAAAATTTTGGTAGAAGTTAATGGATATTACATTTGTAACTGTAGTGGATACATGTGCATTTGGTTCTGTTATATATGTTGCAATTAATTTTACGATTTATGTTTATAGACTGATTTTATCTAAATGTAATATCAGCGTCAAGATGGAACTGGACATGGTCATGGGTATGGATCACTGAGTTCAAGGACAACTGTGAGAGATCATAGGTTATCAGATGCAGGTGGAGGTTTGTCTGTCGAAGCCTATCGTCGTCAGCATGAAATAACCATTAATGTATGTAACTCAATCCTATTCTCTATGAGGAAGTTTGATGTGAAATATTGTGTCTTCTTGCAAGGGGTGTTTCTTATCTTGATTTTATGGTAATTTGCAATGTTTGTATTTTTCCAGCTGATACTCTTAGGTACTCATGACTTATTTTAATCTCAGTTTTTCTTATCAATGAAATTTTCCTTGATATTTTCCCCCTATAATGAACAGCTAGGTTCTCTCCTTTTTCTATGTCTAGTTAACATCATTTGCTAGATAGGTGAAGTTGAAAGTGTCAACTGCATTTGTAGAGCTAAAATTACAATTTGTGTATATTTGTAGAATCTCACTACTTCATATTTATTGATATTTTAGGCTGTTATTTGTATTTTTTTTGTGGACTTGATATGTTTGTAAGAGAAATATGGTGAGAAATTAATGCATTATTTTTTGTGATTTTCTAATGACCCTAACATTGTTAAAGATATTAATGTGACTGATTGTCTTGATTTTAACATCCGTGCGAACTGGCATTCTATAGAATCCTTCATACTTCATACATTGTGAACAATTTATGTAGGAAAAGTATTCATTGTCGTGAAATTCACCAGTCTTGAGCTCCAGGCCAGGCCAATGTTCCAGCAAGGGGCCTGGGTTCTGGATGGCCATAAGGTGAGGAAACCTAGAGTTCGACAACATGAGACCTTGTTGTCCAAAGTTATCCTCTGTCTGGCATCTCGATGGAGCTATCACAATAATTTGATAGCTGTTCACCTTCATTGAGAGGGAAGGCGATGTCGTACATTTGCCTTTTGCTCTGTGGCTTGATGCTGACCATCATGGGCATAGTTGTAGCCGGTCCCGCTACTATGCTCCTTATTTGATGGTTGTTTTCTGGCCATCTGCAAACTGCTTTGTTAAAGGAAACTGTTCCACAACTTATTCATATATGCAATTTTGGAGGAATTGCAATGCAATTGTTGGGGATTCGCCACATTACGTATGCAGTCTGCAGTCTGTACTCAGACATTCAGCACACCCAGTTAACCAGGAATTTTGTCTAGATGTGATGTTCCTTGTTCTCTGGGATTGGCTTTTGACCTATGCAGCGGAGGTTGGGGCAAGGATGGCCTCCTTTCAGGGAGCCCGAGCCATCATTTTGCTTACAGTCTGGAAGAGCTAGAATGTTAACTGTCACGACGTACGAGGCGTAGGACAGTCTCAGATAGATAGTTGCTATCCGAGGAAGGCCTCCCAAAAGGTGAAGGAGGCTATAAAGATATCCTCAGGCGAAATGGAGATTTCCCTATGTATGCAATGACACGGGGCCTCACTTCCAACACCCACTTGTCCAGCAAGGGCGTAAGTCAGCGACAGTGCTCTGATGACGCGGAGCGGAAAAGCTTTGATCTGGTATTGTAGGGTAACTCTGTGTCTTGTTGAGTAACACAGTTTTCGATGTCAGTTTCGGGATCCACCTCATTTCCGAAATCCCATTTTGTAGGGATTTTTGGGGAAGTCTGCATCACTGCGAATATTCGGTGGTTAGGTATCTCGTCGGTTTTCTATATTTTTTCTTTTCTTTTCTTTGAACTTGAGACACTATAAATTGGTTGTTCCCTCATCATTACCCATAACCACATCAACTTTAGTATTTTTTTTACTATTGTTAAAATCTGTAGGTTGGTGTTGCTTAATATTTACGTTATTCATTTCACGTTTCACGTCTGCATATCTTATGTTGTGTCAATCAGCTACCTTTTCTGCTCTACTTGAGCACGCAGTTCATCGTGAAGAGCGTAAACATACATACTTTTGCATAGTATCCAATAATTCATTGTATACATTTGCATGTCAACCAATTAACTAATTTTTAGCTATTAGTGGTTAATTTGTGAGGTTGGCTCTGATTAGATGTTTTTTTTATGTCTCATTTTTTTGATGACTTGGGTTTGCTGCTTTATGGTAAGATAGTGATAACGTTTGACAGCATGAGCAACCACATTAGGATTTTTCCAGATGCAGATGCTTTTGTTTTCCTAGTGCGATGGTAATAAAGTATAGGATGAATTCCTAAAGTGCATTCTCTGATATTAGTTTGGTTGGAGTGATCATCTTGTTCATTCTTGCTGCAAGTTAGTTTTTTTAGTTTTGCTTTCCCTTTCTTATATGTGCTGTTTATCATTAGAGCTCATACCCTTGATAATAGAAAATCTGTTTGCCTCTTGTTTTGGGCTTCTATGCTTTATAGTTCCATTCATTATTAATGTAGCTAACATGACTGACAATTTTATTTTGAAACTTTTCTAGGGGGATGATGTTCCACCTCCATACATGACTTTTGAATCAACAGGTTTCCCTTCAGAAATTCTCAAAGAGGTGTGTTTAGATGTACACTATATTTTCCTTTGTGCTCCTAGCTTCTTTTGGTTCTTTGATGACTATTTATTCCATGCCGTGTGCAAATTTCCCGGTTGCTAGAGACTCATCGATGAAAATTCAGTCCCATGGTCATTCATTCTTTCTATTCTTGTCCTCTTTGGTGGTAGGTGCGATATTCGCTCAGGCAGGAGCTAATGTCGCACGCTGTGTTGAGCTGTCCTGCCCTCTTTGGGGTGGCTCGTATATAGCTGGAGTGTCCTTTTTGGTGGACTGATATGGAGAAGGCCTTTCCGAGTCAAGCCTCTGAGTGACTTGGTTCAGGCTTCCACTCGGTCCAAACGAAGAAGGGCCTCTTATTCCTCTTCATTTGAGTGATACACTTCTAAAATAGTTCCCAATAAAGAGAGGGAGAGGGCAAGGTACTAAATAAATGCAGATATTAACTTTTGACCAATGCCTCTCATGGGGACTATGGGTTTTTGCTTTTCCTCAGGTACACCGAGCAGGCTTTGCTGCTCCTACTCCAATCCAGGCTCAGTCATGGCCTATCGCTTTGCAGAGTCGTGATGTTGTGGCCATTGCAAAAACTGGCTCTGGGAAGACATTGGGGTATCTTATTCCAGGGTTCATTCATCTTAAGCGAGTCAATACCAATCCTAGGAGTGGTCCGGCAGTTTTAGTACTGGCACCAACAAGGGAGCTGGCAACACAAATACAAGATGAAGCCGATAAGTTTGGCAGGAGTTCAAAAATTTCATGCACGGTTAGTTCCACTGACCACTGTTTGCTTTCTTAATATGTTTGGTAGATTAGTTATTTTTTTGTGTGCTTGTTTCCTTTTTATCCTGAGACATCTCTTTTGCTTTTGTTCTTTTAGTGTGTATATGGAGGAGCACCGAAAGGGCCTCAACTGAGAGCTTTAGATCGAGGTGTAGATGTTGTAGTTGCTACTCCTGGAAGATTGAATGACATTTTAGAGATGAGGCGGATCAACCTCAGGCAAGTTATGTATCTAGTTCTAGATGAGGCTGATCGTATGCTGGATATGGGTTTCGAGCCTCAAATACGAAAAATTGTTAAAGAGATACCACATCGTCGCCAAACCCTGATGTTCACAGCTACATGGCCGAAAGAGGTCCGGAAAATAGCTGCAGATTTACTTGTCCATCCTGTTCAGGTTAACATTGGCAGCATTGACGAGCTTGTTGCCAATAAAGCTATTACCCAGGTGTTGATTAAAACTGATATTGATATCTGTCTATACAATTTCTACCATTGTGATCGGATTTACTGATCTTTAATATAATTTAATATTTGATTGACATATTGCAGTATGTAGAAGTAATTAAACCTTCAGAGAAACAAAGGAGATTGGAACAGATTTTGCGATCCCAAGATCCAGGATCCAAAGCAATAATATTCTGCTCTACAAAGAGAATGTGTGACCAGTTAACAAGGACCGTTTCTCGTCAGTTTGGTGCTGCTGCTATTCATGGCGATAAGAATCAGAGTGAGAGGGATAGAGTTTTGGGTCATTTCCGAACTGGAAGATGCCCCATACTTGTTGCTACTGATGTTGCTGCGCGAGGGTTGGATATAAAAGATATCAGGTTTACTTATATGACTTGTTGTAAGGGTTGCTGTGTTAGATTGCTATTATTTTATTCAAACTACAGTTGTTGACCAAGTGTTCTGTCTGTTCAATTCTGACTATTTTCTCCTTTGTATGCATTTTGAGTGACAACGGAGTCAATATATAGCTGAAATAAATAAATAACTGAAATACTCACGAATGCTATTATAGTATAAAATGTTAATACTGTTATTCACATGGATTATGTATCTCATACTAGAAGCATGGAGCTCTAAGAATTATAATCTATTCTTGCATATCAGGGCTGGTAATTTTTATCGTCAATTTTGTCCTTTGGTCCTTTTGCATTTATTTTTGCAGAATTATATGCAAATTGACTAATGGGCTGTAGGTACCTTCTAATCTTCTAACTAAACATTACATGGGCCTGTGAGTATTGCATTATGTTTATACATTTAACTTGAATTCCAAATATTTTTCGTACAGTTCTCAAGAAGTTTGCTGTGACTTTTGATTTGCTGTTTGAAAATTTTTCTTTTTCTAAATTGTGATTAAATTCAGCATCTATCTTTTGGTGTGTGCGAGTCAGAGATAAATGTATGTCCCTATATCGTTCTTAGTCATTTTACATGTTTACAAAATTTCCAGTCTAGCACCACAAGTGTTGGGTTTTACTTATTTTTTAGGTGGCTGTCACTGCTGTACTAGACAGGCATTCACTTATCTTATAGTCATGCAAATTGACATTTAAGTTTTTTCTTTTATATTTGCCTGAAGTGGCACTTCATAACATATTTCACTTTGTTGAGAATGGCTTGGATAAAGGAAGATGCTTCATAACATATTTCACTTTGTTGAGAATGGCTTGGATAAAGGAAGATGATGGCTAGTTTTAATAAGTAGTTATATAGTTGTGCAATGTGCCTGTATTTCCTTCATCTGTAGCCCCACTAAAGGCCTCATTTATAACCTTGCTCAAGTAATAAAGAAAAGCCTAATTTATAACCCTCTTTGCATAATAATTTTCATCGAGATACAAATGCATTAGGTAAGGAGGCCACACATCTTCCTGTATAGCCAATCATGTTCCTTTTCTTTATCTTGTAGGGTTGTGATCAACTTTGACTTCCCAACTGGTGTCGAGGACTACGTTCATCGTATTGGGAGAACAGGTAGGGCCGGGGCCACCGGAATTTCCTACACGTTTTTCAGTGATCAGGATTCCAAGTATGCCTTCGACCTTGTCAAAGTCTTGGAAGGGGCCGGCCAGCGTGTCCCTCCTGAGCTGCGTGACATGGTATCACGTGGTGGTTATGGTGGAAGGTCACGGCGCTGGGGTTCTGGTGCTCGAGACCGAGATCGCTCTAATGGAATTGGGCGAAGTAGTGATATAAGTTATGGTGGACGTGGTGGACGTGGCCCACTTCCTTTAGGTAGATCAGACATTGACCGTGCTGTTCGCCGCAGTGATCGTGATTCTCGTGATAGGTATGGTATTAAGTTGTCTTTGATGTTTCTATTTAATATTTCCCAGATAGCTTCCTGATATAGAATTTCTTGAAGCAGCTCCTACCAGGTTTGGAGGCAAGAGTTTTCCTTTTACAAACTTTTTTCTTTCATTTGTGTAATTTTAATATATAACCAAAGCATACAAAAAATAATTGATATTTTGATATAACTGTAAATTATTTGGGAAGTAATCCAAAGGACAAATCTACCCTCGGGGATAAGTTGTCATTTTTTTGGGTATATATGAAAAAACAAATTCAAATAACATGTATATAGATTAATAAAACCTACTTACGAAATGTCTAGGTTACTAACTTTTTGCGAGAACTGAAGTAATTTCTAACTATATCTGAAGATCTACTTCTGCACGGAGGATAAGAGTATCTGTAGTCGTTAAAGCCAAATTTTGGCTATTTGGCTTATAGCAAATAGCAAAAATAGCTTTCGTCGTAGTCGTTGTTAGCCAAAATTTGGCTGGACGGTCAATTATCTCCCGTCCGACGCTTAAAAAAAATAGTTAAAAAAAAGCTAACTATGATGGTTAATTTAAAAAAAATAATCAAAAAATCAAAAAAAAAATCAAAAAAAGTTGGCCTGAAGCTTGGACGGTATATTATACCTCGACTGTGCATTTGTTTTTTTTTTATTATTATGGGACGGTAGATTATCTACCGTCCCTAAAAAAATTACAAATGTTTCGGACGGTGTATAATGTCCCGTCCCGTAAAAAAATTTCAAAAATGTTATACGACGGTGTATAATTTACCGTCCGTTTATTTTATTAAAAAAAAATTAACAGACGGTAAATTATACATCATCCGATCTCCAAACGATAAATAATGTATCGTCGGGCTATATTTTCCATTCAGCCAAATCGACTGCCAAATATGGCTGGGTACTGTTCACAATTTTGAAAAAAATGGCCAAATAGCCTGCGATTGCAGGACGTTCTAAGCCAAAATTTCCAAAAAATGGCCAAATAGCCTGCGATTGCAGGACGTTCTAAGCCAAAATTTCCAAAAACGACTACAGATGCTCTAAAAAGATTATTTCTGCTTCTGCTCAATTTGATTGGAATAGGACTGGTTTCCAGCATGCTTTGATAGTCTGGTTATCACTCTTATATGCTTGAGATTCCTCAAGGAGATCATTCAGGATGTTAATATATATGCTTATGGTTATTTTATATTGTATAGAATGTCAAGGAGTGCCATTGGATCTCCTTTCCTGCTGCATGATCTCGAAGGTGGAGGAGATTATGTAGGGGCATAGATCTTTGACTTTGGAGATTCAAAAATCCTCATGCCATTTCATATGAAAACCGAATGCCAAGCTGGGCATATTTATGTCTACTTTTTTCACTACGGATCTGGTACTTTTTTTTTTGTGTAGTCTTCCATTTGGCTTCTCTGTTTTTACTCCGACCCGTTGGAAATCTTGTCTTAACCTAATAACAAACAGTATAGGAACATCTACCAGACTTAACTATATTCAAATGTCAGAACATATTTCCCTAATAACAAACAGTATAGGAACATCATATTCCTCGAGACCTAATTTGATTTTAGACTCTACCCTATAATAAATTTGATGATGATTAATTTTGCGCTAAAGATGTTTATATCATGTGGTGGCAGGTACGATCGAGACCGTGGTTATCAGGACAGGCATGAGGCGGAAGCAGGACGAGGGCGTGAGGATGTCAAGGCCATTTCCAAAGGCAGAGTTCACAACAGCCGAAGCAAAAGCCGCAGCTTAAGCCCTAGCCCGAAAAGAGGGCGTGATGGCCCTGGCCGGAGCCGGAGCAGGAGCAGGAGCCCCGGCCATGATCAGGGGCTGAGGCGGGACTGGAACCTAAAGTCTGCAACTAACAGGCAACGCAAGTCATCGCCAGCATCGTACGATGACGGTGAGATAAGAGATTATCGACTTGAAATCTCGCCTAGTTCTAGGAGAAGATCTAGGTCACCTATTCTATTAAGAGATGATCGTCGACTAGATCGATCACGTAGCCCTAGGAAGATATCTAGGTCTAGGTCTCCTGTTCATCATTCACCTAATCTGAGGAAAAGATCTAGGTCTCCAGTTGACTGCTCGCTCAGTCCAAGGAAGAGATCTAGGTCTCCTATTGGTCGCTCGCCTATTCGAGCAGTAGACAATGGCAGGTCAGATGGCTCACCAAGCCGGAAAAAGGCGAGGGCTGAGCCAGACACTTATAATGAAAAGCCAGGGGGGTCTGTTAGTCCAGGTGAGTGGCGTAGTGGCTCGCCTGATTACCCCGATGGTGATGAAGGGCCACCGATAGATAAACCTGTTCGATCTCAGCTGCCACCTTATGATGGAGAGGAAGAGGAGGAAGGTATGATAACGCCAGACGAGGAAGAGGGAATGATACACCCAGATGAGGATTCTAATTCAATTCGCTGACTTCATTTGGTACTGTAATATTACGGCGGCTGTTATATGACTTGTAGTAACTGCCCGCTAAGCATTGTGATGCGCAAGCCTGTCATGTATCATATCATATGTTATGTAATTCTATAAATTGATATCTAGGGAGCAAAATAATTGTTTCCTGATGCTGTGACTGCTGAGAATTGTAACTGGGTATTATTTCTTCATTGATATCGACTTTAATTGCTTGTAAAATTGTAAGGAATTGGTAGAGGAATTTTGGTGTCTCAGTGTTAGTTAAGACTAGTAACTATTGCAGCGTGATGATTCTTGATCTGAAATCATAATATTGGCATCGAGCAATTTTCAGAATTTTTTTCCAAAACCCTTAATCTCATTGATCCTTTTGGGCTCGGTCTATCAGATTCATTCCAAAACCCTTTATAATATCATGATGATGGATCTTGCTTCTCGTATGGGGTTTCTTATTAATCCCTCCTGTACCGATGTTTTAGATTCTATTCGAGATTCTGAAATTTCTGGAGTAGTTGGCTATTTTACTCAAAATGATTTAACATTTTCCTCCAGAATCTTGACATCTGGCTATTTTGTGGTGTTTCTTTTGTTCCTCCTATCTTCTCTTAATATGTAGGTTTCTTTTATGCGTTGGTTATTATCTTCTCATTTTTTGAGAGTTTCCATTTCTACAGTTCCCTCAGAACTCTCTCTGTGTTACTGCTTTGTTTCGCTTTTCCGTCGTTCTCTCTTTCTTGTCTAAGTGCAGTTTCATGTTTGCGCCTTTGTGTTGGGCTGTCTAGCTTCCTGTCTCATGGTTCAGTTCCTTATTCTTCACTTATGGAATCGAGTTGTGTGTGTGCTTGGATCAGATATACCTTTTGCCTTGCGGATGCGAGACTTTGTGGGAGTATTTCATCCTCTTTGGTGCGGCAGTGTTGGTAGCAGTGGATTTTTGGATTGGCTTGCACACCTAAAACCGGTGATGCATAGTGATATATATAGAGTTTTTACAAATCCAATCAGATCTTATTGGTTACAGATCCTATCCTTTTGGGATACAAGATAATGCAGTTGCAGACCTATTCTTCAGGAGATCAGTTGTTGACGCAGTTACACATCTGCAGATCTTTAGGGGGTTGTTACGGATTGGGTACAGTCGACTGTAGTGTGATATCAGTCGACTGTACTGAAAGTTTTGTTGCAGTAGTTCCAGTCATATTCAGTCGACTGATGATAGGCTTCAGTCGACTTATGTGAACTCAGTCGACTGTTGGAGGTTCAGTCGACTTAGTCTGGACACTCCCCTGCAAGTTGAACGGCCAAGCTTGGATGGACAACTTGTTCCTGAGGTCCTGAAACCTGTTACTGCTGAGACCTTTGGTGAAGATGTTCGAGGATTTTCCATTATAAGCATAGTTGACAGTAGCTCCTTCAGATGTTATTCCAATATTCCAACCTTGTTGCTTTCTCCGACTCCCTCTTTGGTGTTGTTCTAAATTTTTTTGGCAGATCGCTTATTTGCTTGCGTTTCTTTAGCCTTTTGTATATATTTTAGTCTCTCCATTTGGCTCTATCCGTTTTATTTTAAATAATAATAATAAAAAAAAACAACATCAAAACAGAGTGGAAGCCCCGAGAGTTAACAAAATGAAAGCTAGATACCAAGTGCAATATCAAAGACAAAAAACAAGTATTAAAGTAGGGCAATATCTCAAAGACATAATAGTCTGCTTAATGTAGTGAATAGAAGCATATTAAGTTCAAAGATGACAGTAAAACAGAAATAGGTCGGGTGATATGTTAATTTAAAGCCCTTTTGGAAGGAGATATCAGAATTGAGAGCAAAGATTTCAGAGAAGGATAGGTGGTCTAAGTTTCTTTTTTATTGTCCCTTTTTTTTTAAAGGCATTCAGCCATGTTCTGGGATTTTCCAACATTCCTAATTAATTCCGTCCAAAGTCAAAATCAAACTTGCGTAACATCTCACTTAAAGATGAGAAGAATTGCTGGCTGCACTACAAGTGTTTGACTCATTTTTCTTGTCATGAACGAACAAAAGTGTATTGAGGCCATCTCCAACACACAACACTATTTTTGTGTAACTTTTACACCAAAATGGTGTAAAAATCACATCAAATAGTAATTTCATCTCCACTAAGAATAGCTAGGATTTCCAAAAGAATCCATAATACAATTTCTAACATCTAAAAAAAATATTCTCTACATATTCTTGTCTACCTAATTTTTATATCTTTAATATTATAATGGGAGAAGGCCTTAGTGTCATTTGTAAATCTACCACTTTACGTGCATTGCACGTGCAACTCAAACTCTCGTTATATACTTTATTTAAATCTACCAATATACATGTATTACACGCACAACTCAAACTCTCTCATTATACTCTTTATATTACTTTAAAAATATATATTTTTAACATGTGCTATATTATATTACTTTAAAACTATATATTAATTAAAACGTGCATCGCACGTGTTAAATACTAGTCACTTTTAACTAAAATCCCCATTACTTTACAAAATGTACAAATTTAAAAATTAAAAAAAAATTGGCTTTCATGAACAATGGCACGCCAGATTTGGTGCAACAGTGTTTATCAGCACCAAAAAATGCCATTTTGGTGCTCAAAATGGCCCCAAAATGGCGTTTTGCGCCAGTTTTGCGCTGGGTTGGAGATGGCCCGACTCTATTTCAATTTGGAGTTACTTGTATTGTATGTTAATCAATTTACAAGGACACACTAGAAGTGAAATCATACCTTTTGCAATTTGGCACATTGACTATAGCATACATGGGTTTGGTCTATGAGAAAATTCATCCGTCAAAATTTAACTACAAATCACCTAGATTATGGCAAAACGAGGTGTCAATTGTTAGAAAGCTTGAGCAACAAAGAGAATCCCAGTTTCAAGATACTGGTTTTACACGGAAGATGCAAAAAAATGGTAGGTCCAATCCAAGGTTTATTACCATTCGCAGTTAGGCATTATGCCAACTGTCATACAACTCATTCAATTCAAAAGAGAAAGATTTGCTGCCCTGACCCACTTTTTGAAAATATTTGGGGATCCAACCCGCTTCCGAAAACAATTAGCAATCTGATCCACAGTTATTGAAAATAACGGCATATAAATAACCTATGCCGTTATTTCCAATAACGGCTTATGCTGACGTGTCCAAAACTGTGTCAGATCCCTAATTGTTTTCAAAAGTGGGTCAGACCCCCAAATATTTTCGAAAAGTGGGTCAGTACAACAAAAAATTCTTCAACAGACTTGCTTCAGCTCCCTCTAATGTTACACTCATTCAATGCTTATATTTTTTATTTTATTTGTTGTGTATAAATTTCAAATTATTATCACACAAAGTCGTTGTATACAAAAAAATTGACAATCATCTATACCAAACATTGCGGCAACATGCAGAACCTACAGCACATCGATCCATACAAATACTATGAACAAACAATCTGCATTCACAGGCAGGCTTATAAGGAAGTGCCCGGTAGAGAACCCATGAGAATCACAGGACTGCTGTTATTTTTAGGTCTCATCAACTTATCTGGTCTTGCCTTGGAAAAAATATCGGATATAAACCCCGAAGAAAAACTCGAACCAGAGGGGACAATGGGTCGGTCAGTGGACCCTGCAGATACCCTCCTGACACCGACCGTTGGCTTGCAGCGAGGACAGCAGCCCATAAGCTTTACAAAGCACGGCTTGTGGAAGATTGACCCGCATGTTGGGCATTTCACAGCTTCAGCTTCCTGATCATTAAGAACATACAAGAATTTCAGAAGCTACACAACAGTACATTATTTTCTTTGGAAGAGCCGAATTCTCAAGAAGTGCATAATGAGATACAGATTTTCGATGTTTAAAATCACCATGTACTTCGGTTATGTGACACCACATACATTGCAACTGAATGAAAATTACAAGTAGATTTAATGCTATGAACATTAAATTAGTACAATGTTTTTAAGTGGATTTAGAATAAAAAAATCTGATACTTCTCTATCGACTGGATCGGCTTAGGGATTTGATAAAGGTGTTCTAGTTTTTTCGTGTGCAAAAATGCACAGAAAAAGTGGTGCCACACTAATCTCAATACACATCTAATGATCCAACGGCTTTCAAAATTGATAAAAGCAAGCATCAGAATACAGCATAGAAAATTGTGAGAGAGAGAGAGAGACCTGAAAGGGGAAAATTAGGGATGCAGGGTTGTCACAGTCCTGTCGGGCTGAACAGGGGATGCCAGAGTCATAGCAAACTAAGCATTGCTCAATGATATGCACAAGGATTTTGCTCGAAATGGTTTCCAACATGGCGGGGAGAGCTGCCATTGGAGAGACAGCACGGAGATAACTCGTCAGAATATATTCTACTACAAATACACACTCCTACTGAAAAGCTACGCCATAAATATCATTAGGGAGTAATGCTGGGAAACAACTGATTCCAAAAAGAATACTTTAACCTTTTAAGTTGGTGTGGGTATTATCCATTTTATGATTTACGAAAAAATTCTAGTTGATTAATTTATTTTAAAGGTACCATAAATATTGTTCATTTTACCTGCAAATGCACCTTTGGAGAAATCAATAAGGTCCCGAAGTGCAAAAAAATCATTGCTCTCAAGGAGATATCTACGAATACCAAGGCTTTTTTTAACAGACCTTTTAAATGGACAACGAATATATGGAAGCATAGCCCCTATTTTCTTCCTGACACCCATAACATGGAGCAAAGCTGGCACTTTTGGAAACAGAAAGGGATTGACTGCACTCACACAAAGCATGGGCTGAAAAAGAGAAGTGAAATACACATTAAAGTCTGTAACCACAGCAAAAATATTATGGAACAGTAAAACAGATGGTTCCTTCCGGGCCAAACTGAAATTACCTGCTCACGTATAGAATCCAAATAAGCTTTAGCCAGTTGAGACACCGGATACAAAGAAAAATCCCAATGATGCAAAACCCTTGCTGGCAAAACAGCAGTATCATTTGTATGGCACGAAGCACAAAACAGCTGACCAGTGTACTCACAAAACCTAGGCTTGTTCCATCCAAATGTCTGAACAATTTCTCGCATCAAAGTCTTTCCAGCATCCAAATTTCTGTGACATCCAGTACATGCATAATGCTGTGCTTCTAGGAGTTGCCTCATCGACTTCCGTGGCTTTATCTCAACGACAAGCGATATCGTCTTCCCCAACATAGATACATCTTTAGAACTTGAAGATCTCAAAAGGTTTGCATTTTGGACAAGGGATTTCAACAAGCTACCACTTCCAGAGTTATGAATAAATTGGCCAGGAGATAGAAATTGAACCAAAGAAGTAGGAGTTTCAAAAGGGTAATTGGAGTTCAATATGGACCTCAAACAATCTTGAATAAGAATACTTCTATCACTAATTACATTTGGAGAAGCATTCCCGAATATTTTTCTAGACTCCCACTCGACCTTAGACCAAGAAGAAGGAAGGCTAAGGCCAAGCTCGGTAAAGAGAGTAGTTAGTTGACGGTAAAGAGCAAAGAAATCACGGTAACGACGCTCAACCTCCCATTGATCTTCACCACTCCATACTCTAAGCTTATATATCGTATATTCTTTGACTCCAACAAGTCGTTCCCCGAAAGAAACGTCTCCTTTCTTCTGTTTTGCCCCAATAACTTCGACACCATCGATTTTGTGAGGGTATTGGGTATGCGGGTATACATCATCTGTACCCGAAGTAGAAGCAGTTGAGCTTCCATCTCTGATATGATGAGATTGGTGAATTGTACTCGGCCCGTTGGTGATTGTGGACCTAGCTCCAGGAGAATTATCTGAATTCAGTAAAATTTCCTCCATTTCAAGAACCATTTCGTCGTATGAGTCAGATGCCTCCTGCTTCTTTTCCTACAATGTTATCATCAATAATGCGATCAATTTCTTAGAAATCTTGGAAAGTGTGTATATAAAGTCCCAAGGATTCTAATTATAATTAAAAACCAACTACTTTAAATTCATGATGGGTGATTTCAAACTCACACTAGAGGTATATATTTGAAAGTCAAAACGAAAGCCACATGCATTGTGAAATCATCATGACTTGTCTTTGAAATAACAAAATCACCATATGTCTGCAAAATTCCTTCTGGTTACCACCCCCTTATAAGTGTTTGCATAATAATTCGGAAAAGAAACTACAACTTGATGGGGGGGAAAAAAAGGAGACATACCGTATAATGCAGAAGAAAGACAAATACATTTATCCCAATATCAAGATATAAAAAATAAGTGCAACTTTCATCAATTATTAAGCACTACTACACATGGACCACAAATTGCAAAAGACCTTTACACACAAATTAGATATGTACTTCAGCTTTACCAGCACTGTAATGTTCTCACGGAAGATTACATAGATAAAAGGTCATTAACATGATAAAGAATACTTTCATAAAGCTGTAATAAGATACAATAACAAAAATACCAAGTTGCTATTATGCGTCAAATGTCATTCATTAGGAAAATTAAACTACTAAAAAACGGCCTTGACAGTAGACGTCTTGTGCTAAACTATGCAAAATATCATCATCAATCATCATCAACAACTATTTTTTTAAAAAAAATCACAACAAAATTTATGCAGGCTTAGCTTACAGAACTTCTGAGAAACCAAAGAAAGAAAATCAAAACCAGTTTCAACAAAACCACCAGTCAGCTTATTGGTTGCACCTTGATGGTACAGAAAAGGTACAGCATCATAAGATACCGGCCTAGTCCAAACCACCGCAAGGAGGTTCAATAACAGTCAAACATCAAGGTCTTGAAACATGGTGTCGGTTCATCCCTTCAAAATTTTCCTGGTACCCCACGTTTTGACATTTCAGTTTCAATTTTTCAAAAATAATTTACATAATTGAAGGGAACACTTAACATAATACATCTATGAAATTTATTGTTATTCACTAATTCGTAGAATAGGTTACACCTAAAAGGTTCCTTCAAGTTTTTAGCTGATTTGCATCTCCACGAGTGTGTTTGGTTTGGATGCAGGAGCAAGTGTAAACATAAATTTTCCTCAATTTTTTTTATTCAATTACTAGATAACCTCTATTTCTTTTAGGGAAATAATGTGAATCAAAAATGGAGATTATTAATTGAATCAAAAAGTTCATAAGGAAATTAATTTTTCACTTGCAATTTTTTTTGGCGTGTGTGGAAGGCACCTGCACTTGAACCAAACACACCAAACCTAATGGATTTTCAACCCACTTAAACGAAACCCACCTAATGGATTTCAACCCAGATCCATAAACTCTTTCACAGTAATGATATATTGAGTTACATAGATTGGATTTATCCACATACCACACACACAGCACACACATAATTTAATCAATTAAAAAATAAAATAAACACAAAAACACAAAACGAAGAGCACATAACTTTACTAGTCTACTTGATATAAAAGCATGTGTAATGCAACTGCCAGACAAAAGCCAGAATCAAAGGCATTGTGTAGGCACTAGCTGGTATTCAGATTTACCACACATAAATTCTTAATTAATCTTGATATTTATTAATAGTAGTGCTTATTCAGGAGTCAAGGTCCAACCATTTTTTTAAAAAATATTTTTTGTATTTTTATGTCTCTATCTAGAATGATAACATCATATTGTTAGAAAAATGTTGACGTAAATTGTTGTTAAAAATAAGTGGGAACCCCAAAATTCTTTTATCTCGTCATTTTTTTGGAATCTTATAAATTTAGTTATTATGCGAAAGATTTGAAATAGAGGAGGCCAACTAAACATCCAATCTTCTCATTATAAATAACTAGTTATATATGCACATGCAATGCCCATAGTTTATTTTTCCCAATTTATGATAAGTTGACCATTGTTATGTGAAGTATTGACTATTTAATAATGCACATTAATTATGGTGGGAGTGGATGTGATTAGAAATTTTAAGAGAAGGGGAGGGCATTTTAGGCATCCCAAAAAATCCAACCCCAGACTATACATCTATATAATAAATCACAAAGCAATTTGGAAAAAAAAATATATCAAGTAGCTCTGTTTCAATTAAAATAAAATCAATGGCTCACATTCACCATCCCAGGCATTTTTCCTTCAAAAATTTCCCCCCCCCCCCCAAAACAAAAATCATCCTCAATTTATTATTATCTCACTTCTTAAGATCTCTCTCTCTCTCTCTCACTCTCTCTCTCTCTCTCATATATATATATATATATATATATATATATATATATATATATATATATATATATATATATATATATATATATATATATATATATATATATATAATAAATTACAAAGAAAGCTATCAAGTGGCTCACAATCAATCCCCCCCAAAATCAAAGGCCCATATCAAATTTCACAAAACACATTTTCCCTCCAAAATTTCCAACCCCAAAACAAAAAATTTCCCCCTAAAAACTCATTACTTTATTACTATCTCTCTCCTCTCTTTACTTTTTCATATTTCTCTCTTTCTCTCTCTCTATCTCTCTCTCCCATTCTTTCCTTATTTACTTAGAAATTTTGATTTTAAGATTTCGGTTTAGTAAAATTTCAAAATTTTTAATAGCAAATATCTCTTCAACATTTCATTATTTTACACACTTAAAGTTCTAAGAAGTTAGATTTTATACAATTTATAATTATTATTCAATATAAACTTTTATTTATAACTAATTATTGTCATATTATTCAAATTTGAGCTACATAATTATTGTTTTACTATTTACATGGCTTTTCGTGTTTCGTATCGTTCCGAAGACGTGCCGTAGGCACGTACCCATGGGCAAATCTAGTATATATATATTTATCAAGAAATTTAGATTTTCATGTTTCAAGTTTGAAAATTTTCGGATTTTCCAGATTTTTAATGCTTTTTTTATTACACATGTAGAAAATTTCACTGAGTTTCCTGATCGATTTCAAATGCACTGGAGGATTTAAATGGATATTCACTTGGGTAAGAAAGTAGCAAATATCTCCTCAAAAGTTAAATTTCATCATTTTGCACCCTTAAAGTTCTAAGAAGTTAGATTTGACACCCCCTTTTATAATTATTCAAACATGGGACTTTTATTTACAACTAATTGTTATCGTACTATTCATGCATACGAAATGATGGAAAGTAAATGTATCTAATATTATACATGAACATTATTATAGTGTACATCTCAAAAAATATATTAACATATGATAGTAAAATACAGTGAGAACACCAAAGTTAATCGTCAAATATTTTTCATCCTTGATATTAGGGATGGCATCTGGGTCGGGTCGACCCGCAACCCGCTCCACTTAACCCTGCCACATTGACTCAGTTCGGGTTCGGATCGAACCTGAAACCCTTACCGGGTCGACCCAGGTCAGGGAAAATCGAAGTTTGACCCGCTCAGCCAACAAAAAAAGCGAAAGCCGCCCGCCAACCCGCCGATTTGAGAGACGTTCGACCCGAACGGGTCAAACATTCAACCCGCGGGCCGACCGTTGCTGCTACTAGCTGTTGTTGTTGTTTTCTTTGTAGTTTTTGAAAGAAAAAAAAAATTATTTTTAGGGGGGGCACTATAAAACTCCCTAACTTCAATCAAAAAAATTCACACATTACATTCTTACTCTCTTCACCAACACTACTCAATTCAATCAAAAAATTTCAACAAAGAAGTGAACAATTTCGATCGTATCAAATTCGTGTTGAGTGTTTTTTTTCTAAAAAACACTCAACCACGTCTACTATAAACTCTCTCAACAAAGAAGTTCTCTTTTTCAACGACTACGTGACTACGTCTACTACAAACTCCATCGACTATGTCTACTTCTAATATTATTCTCTCTCATTTTTATATACGATTATTCGCGAAATACATTATCAAAATTTCTCAACCCTCTCAACTCTTTATTTTTGTTGTAGCTTTAATGTTTTTGATCATATTTGTTTGTTATTTTTTGCTCTCTCAACCCTTCTATTATTTTTTAGATTTTTTTTTACATGTACCTCCTATATCGTATTTTTGTTGCATCACATACACTACTAAAATACTAAAAATCGTTTTTTACATACACTACTACTACAAACCATTTATCATGTCTAAATCACAAGGTAGCGGGCTTAGCAGTTGTAGCCAAAGTGGACAAGATTCCACTAGTTCTTCTCGTAGACCTCCAGCAATTCCACAATTAGAGCTCGAATATAGCCTCACGCTTAACATAGGTTTTCACGATGTTCCTCCACACGACATAGAACAAGAAATGCATACTAGTGACACACAAACACATAAAACCAAATCCGCACAACCCACATCTAGTAGAAAAACTAAAGGTGAAACTAGTGATTGGCACAAATTTTATGATTTTATCACGGACGAGGAAAATCCTAGTATATAACATACGATTTGTAAAATTTGTAGCAAGAGTTACAATGAAAGAAGGGTGAAGAAACGGGTACAATTAAACGACACATTTTATCGATTCACCACGCACTAGCAGAAGACCAACAATCACAACAAAAAATCAACCCTATGACCGGACAAATCGATAACCACCCTTATGATCTCGAAATTATTCGTCGACAAATGGTCAAACTAGTTATTAAGGAAAATCTTTTTCTTATTCTTTTACATATGGCTATAGATCTACTAACTCTTCCTGACTCTATAGTTGCTTTAGAAAGTAATTTTTCTACTAGTGATAGAATTCTAGCAGATTACAGAAATTGCTTGAAGTCGGATTCGTTGGAGATGCTCGTCTGCACGGAAGATTAGATGAATACTGAAAACAGAACTCAAGGAAAAACAGTCGACACCTCAACAAGTGGAAGCAACTCGCCTGAAGATCAACAACAAGAGTATAAAATTTAGGGCAATGAGATCCTAGGTTTAGGTTAAATAAAGGTGCGCGACAGTAATCCAATGTCATCTCTTCAATCTAATTGTAGGCTATCTCGAACTCTAGATTCTGATTATCCCCTCAAACATGTAATTCAAAATTTTGGGGGGTTTTAATATTTGTATGCCTGTAAAAAAGTTATTAAAAATTCAGAAAAGTTTAAATGAATAATATATACAATTTTTTTTCACTCTTATACTTATTGTATGGGTTTTTTTTACAGGGCCAACCCACGATCCGGCCAGACCCGAACTGGGTTCAACCTGCACGGGTTCGTAGTTCATCCGGGTCGAGTTTTGAAGTTTCGAACCCGGCCCAGTCCGGCCAGGTTAATGTCGCAACCGACACGAGTCAGCCCGCAAATCGGGTCAACCCGAGCGGTTTGGGCCCGGCCCGGCACGATCAACCCGACTGCCATCCCTGTTTGATATACAGAACAAGTTTTTCATAAGAACTAAACAACAGTATTTGTCTGGCTTCTCACTGCTTCCTGTAATTAATAACATCACTATATATGACCATGTAAGTTTTTTTTGTATGCAATCTACAACTCTTTCATATTAAATCAACTAATTCTTTCTTTTATAATCCTGACATTATAATGCATACTTTTATATGTAGCATCGTTCCGAAGACGTGCCGTAGGCACGTGCTCACGGGCAAACCTAGTTTGTATAGAAGTATAGATGTATATGCCACATCAATCTATCAGAATTAACTATTAAACTATATAACTGAACCAAACTCAATTTATTAGTTGGCCCTGATTATATTTTCTAAGAATGGGTTATGTCCAAAGCCTACTTTGAGTTTATTAGCTTTATAAGTTATTACCAAGTCAGTCACACCATTTCCTACTTCCGAACATAACAGTACCACCACACAGCTGTAAACAAAGACGAAATAGGGATGCAGACTAGCCAAGACAAATTGGTGATGCCTTGTTAAACAAAACTGGAACCAGGATGGTCGAAAGTGGTAAAGGATCATTAAAAAACATTTATTTTTTGGGTTTGTTTTATGTTAAATCTACTCTCTGTTTAACTATTTCATCATGTTTCTCATTCTGGAGTTTTTCCACTTAATTTCCACGCTGTTATTTCTATTCATTTTTTGGAGAATCATTTGTTTGGATCTACCATCCTACAAGCCAATATGAATTCCCCCCCCCCCCCCCAACTCCTCGACAAAAAGTGACTAGGGAAACAACTCAGACATAGTTGCTTCCACTGATATGCCATTCCTTGTTCAAAAGTCAATCTTTATACAACTCTCACATGCTCTGTATTGAAGACTCACCCCTTCGGCCCTTCATCATTTCGACATCCCCTAAATCTCAGCACTATCAATTCTCTCATATCATAGACTCTAATCTCTGTCTCCTTCGGCATTCCCCAAATCACAGATCTCTCAATCAACTTCCCTGATCCGCAACTACAACCGAATCCCACAAAGCCACTACCTTATCATGCAAAAAACATTATAAATATGGAAGAAGTTCCTCGTAAGTATAAAAGACGTCAAAATAAGCAAGTGAACCATTCTGTATATCATGCTTTTTCCTGACCTCAACATCATTTGACTGTTGTTTAGGTTCCTTCATCCACAACAAAGGATATCCACAATTCTGTTGGCTGGAGCCTGTAGTGTATCTAACATGTTTATGAATAACAATAATAGCTCTACAGTCTGATTATTAAGCATGTCAGTAATCTGAATCAAACTTCCACATCAGTTCTTGAAGTTCACTGATAAAATTATAAGCTTACGAATTAAAAGAATGTCTACTCCGTTGTAATATACACTCAGAATAGTATGCAAATAGTAACAAAACAATCAGAATATTTTACCAAGAATAGATTCAGTTAAACTGACCTCCTCATCCAGAAACTCCTCTCTGAACACTTCCACAGACTCCAGATTCCCTACTCCTGCAATGCCTTCCAGTCCCAACTCCCCCGCATCACCCCCTTCCCTCAAAAATGCTCGATTCAGCGCATTAAACGACTGCTCAAAAATCCCATTACACAACGGCGTTACTGTAAACTCCACTTCCCCCTCCCCTTCCACTGCCCTATAACGCCCATTCCCATCAAAATACGCAAAATTCAAATCTTTACCTCCTAACACGCTCTCTTCCAACCTCGATACCCTTTTCTCCATCCCCGCAGGTTCCCCCTCAACTTCCCGTGTCCTCGAACTCCCATTCGCATCAAAACCAGCAAAGTTCGAATCATTTTCTTGCTCAAACAATCCAAAACTTCTAGTTTCCAATTCCTCCACTTCCACTTCCCTCGCATCAAAACCCGCAAAGCTCGAATCTTTTTCTTGCTCAAACAATCCAAAACTTCTTGTTTCCAATTCTTCCACTTCCACTCCCCTCGAACTCCCATTCCCATCAAAACCCGCAAAATTCGAATCTTTTTCCACGAAGTTGGAATCTTTTGAATCTTTATCGAACAATCCCAACCCCTCCAAACCCTCCCCTCCCGTTTCCCGCTCAAACTCATCCCAATCGCCGGCCCCAAACGCCACCGCCGAGTTCATTAGCAGTGAACTCCCACTCTCTTCCACAATTCTCCCACTTTCGCCCCCCAGATTCTTCCTATTTACAAATCGAACCCTAGTTTCTTCTTCCCCCGAATCAAAACCACTGCTCAACTCCGAATCATTATCGCTTCCGATATTTACCGATTTGCCCTTGAATGTGGGCGAGATGGCGACAGATCTGAAGGAGCTGCAGGTTGAGTAGCCGAAGGCGGAGTTGGCGCTGCAGTAGCGGTCGAACTCCGACGAGTAGTTGGACGCCACGTCATCGTCGCCGCAGTCGGAGAGGTAGGGCCCACTGGGAGGGGATTGGGGGGGTTCTAGGGTTTTGGGATCTTCTGCTTCGGATCGGGACATTGAAGGGAATCTTTCTAATTTTGAGATCGGTTAACTTTTGCTAATATGGGAAATCTAGGAATTAATTATACTTTGAGATCGGAGTCGCCATTTCTGTTTCTTCATCTCTAACGTGCGCGTACGTGGGGCTAATGTGCGCTGGGTCCTCGGTGCGGTCTTAATCGGATTTTGTGGTGTATATGATATCGTGCAGGAGAGAAGAATGGCCGTTGGATCTTAGGATACTGTGTTACTCTTGAGGAGACTCGCTTAATCCTCCAACTAGTATGTTTCACGTGTGATACACGTTTTGATAAGAGTGGGAGAATTTTTACGTGCGATGTACGTGTTTTAAAATAATTTTGGAGTTGGACGTACGTTGCACGTAATTGATAAAAATATTTTGAAGAAAAAGCTACAATTTGTACGTACAATGCACGTGTTTATAGGTAGATTTAAGTTGTATGTGCAACATATGTGTATGTTTAGTGTTAAAAAAATATTGTAAAATTATTTTGCACGTGCGTTGCACATTTTAAATATGTTGAATTTTTATTTTATTTTATTTTTTGTTGTAATTAATGGGAGAGTTGGAGTTGTACGTGCAACGCACGGGTTTGTATGTTGACAATATTACAACTCCAACTCTCCCATTATAATGTTAGAGATTATGTCCTTTTATTTATAAGATACTATATTTGAAGTAGGCACATGCCTACGGCACGTCTTCAAAATGATATAGCATATGAAAAACCTTGTAAATAGTAAATCAACAATTATATAGCTCAAGTTTGAATAGTATGACAATAATTAGTTGTAAATAAAAGTCCATGTTTCATTATTATATGTTGAACAAATTTTATAAATTGGGGTATAAAAGTCTATGTTTCCATAAGCGTGTATATATATATAGGAAAAATGGGTATGAACAACTTTCTCATTTAGTAAATAAGCAATTGATGATGTGGCATACATGTGATTGGAAAATCCTTAAAAGAGTTAGTTGTCCAATGTATCACATGATGTCACATAAATCAATTGCTCATTTACTAACTAAACAAGTTGCTCGTATCCTTTTTACCTATATATATATATAGATATATAGATAGAGAGATAGAATTAAATAAATAAAGGAGTTGTTTTGGGGAATTTGAATTTGAGTTTGGGGGGGGGGGGGGGGGGGGGGGGGGGGGACTTTTGGGAGGAAAATGTGTTTTGTGATGTTAGATCTGGCCTTTGATTTTAGGGGGATTGAATGAGAGCCACTTGATGGCTTTCTTTGTGTTTTATTATATATACTAGGTATGCCCGCGGGCACGCGCCTGCAGCACGTATTCAGAACAATACAACATATGAAAAATCATGTAAGCAGTGAGGGATGGTTTATATAGATGTTTATTTCTAGTAGACGTTGATGTATTTATATACATTGAAGTAGGATTATGAAGTGACCTTAATGTTTATTGGTTTGTATATTGCAGTATTATTCGTCAGCAGCTCAGGATTAAAAAATAGTATTGTGAATTTACAACAGTAGTGAATCGGAAATTTCTTGTTGTGTGTGACTTGAGCATAAGAGAATTCATTTTTGATTTGGAGTCTAACATAAGTAGCAATTTATTTTTTAACTGCATGAGTTACGGTTAACAGCTAAAACTGAATGAGTTAATTCCCCGTGTTTGTTTTTTATGTAGTTAACCATGTGAAATTACGACAAAGCATATCAAGATACAATTTTGCAGCTACAAAAATCCGAAATACGGGGATTAAGCATGGATTTGTCCATAAAAGCACGATCAAGCGAGTCAATTAAAGAATTTGCAACGATCTTTTAAAGCAACAAATGCCCAAATATATTCAAAAAAAAAACATAATCCAAAATTGCATAATAAAAAAAACATTATAATCAAAATTAACTCAGCGAATAATTGTAATATAAAACAATTACTCAGTGAAGTATAATACAATCAGATCAAATATGGTAATTAAAAAACAATTAAATGGAAGTGAATGTTATTGAGTTATGAAATCATAATAAAAAAAAATATATACAATTAAAATTTTGAAATAAAAAATATATATATAATCCAAAATTGCATATTAAAAAAAAACATTCACAGTTTTTTTATAAAACATAACTAGGTAAAAAAAAGATAGAAGAAAGAGAGCAAAAATTATGAAAAAGAAAAAAAATAGGGGGAAGACATAAAGAGAGTAATAAATGAATGAGTTGTTTTATTTATTTATTAAAATTTTTTTTTGGGGGGGGGGGGGGGGGGGGGGGGAATTTGAGGGGGGAAATGTCTTTTGTGAGCATAAATCTAGACCGTTGATTTTCTTCAAAATGAATGAGAGCCACTTGATAGTTTTCTTTGTGTTTTATTATATAGACTTTTTTCTTGTGGGTGTCGTTACAATTTTTCCCCATGTTTTTTTCCCGTACGGACCCACCTTTTGAAAATATTGACCAAACAAAGACTTTCAAAAAAAAAAAAAAAAAAAAAAAAAAAAAAAAAAAAACTAACCCGATTTTGAACAAGTCAGCATAAAAACACTATTAGTGTTTTCGTGCTGCGCGGTTTCTACAGCACGAACATTGAGTCGAGAAATCACATTTTCTTCGATTTCCACAAGAGTCAATCGATATTTATCGTAATCTATTTCATATCATACATCTTATTTCCTTATGACCTACATCAGCGGTGTCAGAACCTAGAGGGAGGATCGTCAGGACCTTCCAGGGGGACGGGTACGACAACGAGGAGGACGTGATCGGGGCTACTCTCGAGTGAGCGAGGTTCGGTAACCCACCCTCAAGGGTTTTGTTGGAGGGTAGTCCATCGAGTCTTTTGTACTCCCTATGTTATTTTTCCTTTTGCTTAGTGTAGCGCCCCGAATTTCTAATATAAAACTTAGAAAATACGTGGCACATTCCCAGCGATCCACTTCAATGTAACAATATACATAGCCCAAAAACTCAAATCATTTTATTCCAAATCTTTATTACAATAATCTTTTTCAAATGCAGCGGAAATACAAAACACCTTAAAATACATCTTTCTTTTATAACCCTTCTATTTACAAAATTACCCAAGGCTCTATTATATCACTCATAAAATCCAAAGCTAACCCAAGCATCCATCCTCCAAACTCTAAGCAACAACCTGCATCATATGAGGCTAGAGTTGAACCCTAACCCCCAAACTAAAGGGGTCAGCCATAACTGGTGTGAGTGATATAAACAACAAACATAAATAAACAATAAACATAAATTCTCAAGCAACATGTACTGAACAAAAAAATACATAAACTGAACATGTAATGTGAAACAAGAAACGATAGGCCAGTGCAAGCGGGAAGTCAAGTCGAGAAACAATACCAACGATCAAGTATCCATCAATCAATCACTCTCAAAATAGTACAGCTCAACTGCAATGTACAGTCGACTGTTTAACGAACCAGTCGACTGTTCTGAACTAACAGTAATCCTCACATCTCAGAATATGCCCAACTATCAATAAATCTCAATACCACAATGTGTGTCCAACAATCGATCACCAATAATGCCATAGATCGGATACCCATATATCCATCTACAAAAATTAAAGATAATATAGATCGAATACATACCCGGTATGCAATCACTAACAGTGACTCTTACACCACGGAACATATCCATCTACAAACAAACTAAGGATAGTATAGATCGAATACATACCCGGTATGCAATCACTAATAGTGACTCTTACACCGACGAACATATTCATCTACAAACAAACTAAAGATGGTATAGATCGAATACATACCCGGTATGCAATCACTAATAGTGACTCTTACACCGACGAACATATTCATCTACAAACAAACTAAAGACGGTATAGATCGTGTAGCGCCCCGAATTTCTAATATAAAACTTAGAAAATACGTGGCACTTTCCCAGCGATCCGCTTCAATGTAACAATATGCATAGCCCAAAAACTCAAATCATTTTATTCCAATTCTTTATTACAATAATTTCTTTCAAATGCAGCGGAAAATACAACACTTTAAATTACAACAATTCCTTTTACAATACTCTTCTTACAACAATTTACACAAGGCTCTATTATAACACTCATAATCTCTACAGCTAACCCAAGCATCCAAGCCTCCAATTCTAAGCAACCTGCAACATGAGGCTAGAGTTGAACCCTAACCCCCAAACTACGGGGTCAGCCATAAATGGTGTGAGTGATATAAACAACAAACATAAATAACAAATAAACATAAATTCTCAAGCAACATGTACTGAACAAAAATACATGAACTGAACAGGTAATCTGAAACAAGAACGATAGGCCAGTACATGCGTGAAGCCGAGTCGAGAAACGATACCTACGATCAAATATCCATCAATCAATTACTCTCAAAATATGTACAACTCAACTGTTCGGTACAGTCGACTGCCTTATGAACCAGTCGACTGTTCTGAACAAACAGTAATCCCCACATCTCAGAATATGCCCAACTGTCAATAAATCTCGATACCACAGTACATGTCCACGATCAATCACTAACAATACCATATACGACTAATCCCACTTCTGTGATGGGAAACAAGATTCAAGATACTCCACGAATAGGCGTCACCGCCCTCGACGCGCAAGCATCAGGTAGGATGGCTCAAGAATAACATCAACAACAACTTCAACAAAAACCGGAGAATCATCTCCCTGCTATGAATTCCACGAATAGGCCTTCAAGACCCTCGACATGCAAATACACCCGATACATTCCGTGAATAGGTCTGCCGACCCTCGACTCGCAAATGCATCCTGCATGCTCCGTGAATAGGCCCTTAGACCCTCGACACGCGAACATCTAAATAACTCAAAACAACAACTAACCAAGACCCTTCAGGCCTATCTCAATAAATCTCAATAGAACCAAAACTCACTGAATCATCGTCAAACGATCAAAGGAGAAATCTCTCCACTCAACAAATCTCAATATTATAGAAAACCCATCAGTACCAGTCGACTCATTATGTAGTAAGTCGACTGCCCCGAGAACAAATATCCACGATTATAACAAGTGCTATAAGTCGACTTAATAAAATCATCAGTCGACCTACCCGAGACAATTACCAATAATTTCTCAAGAAACAATCCAAGTACTAATAGTCGACTCATAAAGGTCATGGTCGACTGTCCCGAAAAGACTGAACAAAACTTTACTCAGCACACCAGTCGACTGATAATAGCACCAGCCGACTGTCCCGAACGATTTCTCAAAAGACTGAAGATACAAAAATAGGGTCGTACCAGTCGACTGAATCGTAGACCAGTCGACTGTCGGCCTACAATTCTCACAAATTAGGTCTGTAATCAATAATCAATACTGGAGTCTATCTCAATATCAAATCTCTTCCTCAACTCAAATCTAATCCGATTCGTAATCACAAGATCCAGAGATTCATCCATCCAATTTCTTATTTTCATAACTATACTCAAATCTTAACATGTTTCAAGCAATCAAGAATTGGCAATCGAGATCTACTAATCTTTCATGGATTTCACATGCATAAAATAATAATAACCAGTGCATCGACCACATACAAGATACAAAATATCGAAACAAACAACACATAATCAATCACATAAAACAAAGCAAGTTCATATCACTCACCTTTTAGAATCAAGAAGAATCCACAAAAGCCTTCCTTCTTGCTAGATCCAAGAACTTCTTCTTCAATCGCCAAGAGAATAAGAAATATAATAAGATCTGAGTTGTGTAGCAAATGACGGCTGCAAACTCTCTTATATAGGCCGGGATCAAGTATTAGGGTTTAGAAATACATTTACAAAACAATCCCTTCAAAATTTTACATATATAAATATCCACTCTTGGAAATTTATCTAAAATTCATTTAAATTAGGATTTAAAAGAAACTATGCTTCTAAATCTTAACCAATACTGTTTAAAACGTCCAGAATACCAATTTTGCATTTTAGCCCCTTAAAAATGTCATTTTTACAAAAAGGTCCTTTTTTTCTTAAAATTTGCAAATAGTACTAATTAAATTCAGAAAAATCCGGAAAAATACTACATAATTCCAAAATAATAAATAATGATTTTTTATAAAGAAACCTTAATTTTCCAAACTTCTCAAGAGTCATTTGCACGTGTTTTGCACGTGTACCAAGGATAATTCTTTTCGAAAATACTTATTAAATTCTCAGAAAATCATTTAAATTCATTTTCAAATAATTAAAATAATATTTGAAAATACGAGGTTCTACATCACTCCCTCCTTAGAAGAGTTCTGTCCTCAGAACTACGGCTAATGAGGTCCAAACAAACCCACCAACAAGGATTGAAAACTCATGATAGAAACATAATCTTAGGAAATACAGTCACATCAAAGAATGCATTCCAACAACATAAATACATCACACAAATAAACACAATCATGCAAAGAATTCAGAAAAGACAATCTTCTGCTGCGCGACTCTGATAACCTGCCATCGGAAGCCACGTTGCAACAACTACTGAACTCCTGCATCCAACTCTGACCTTCCACATCTGCTTCATCCTTCCAAGAATCAGTGGCCACTCCCTCCTTAGAAAAGACATGACTAAGGATAGCCACCTCAAGACCTTGCCTGGAAACACCTCAAAGACTAGCAATAAATGGGCGACACAAATTGCATGCAAGAAAACAGTATTAAATAAAACTCTGTCTTTATTCCATTGATCCAAATAAAACTTGTTACATGAAGAAAAATACTTAATCTTCAATTATTCCAAAATAATAGTCTTTACTTAATACAAAAGAATAAATTCTAAAATTCTTGCACACACAGATCATATTTCTGGATTGCCCGCATCCCCTTCTGTCAATGCGAACACTTGCCCCTGCTTCGGATCCTTGTCTTTCTCTGCCTTCTCTTTCTTCAGCTGCGGACAGTTTGGTCGGATGTGCCCTTCTTGACCACAATGAAAACAAGCCTTCCGAGGTTTGGTGCATGCTGCTCGATAGTGACCTGTCTCTCCACAGTTGAAAGAAGCCGAACCCCGAACTGCGGGCGCCTTCTGCACTGGATCACTGGACTTGCTCTGCTTCACTGGAAATTCATTCCCATCCTGATCGTCTGCTGGCCTCTTCTTCTTATTCCATGTTTCTTGCTTTACCCGGGACTGGTCCATATCCTCCTCTGTAGCGCCCCGAATTTCTAATATGAGAGCTTAGAAAATACGTGGCGAAATCCCAGTAATCCACTTCAATAGAACAATAAACATAACCAACACCACTAAAATTTTTCATCGTTCATTACAACAAAACTTTTACAAAATACAGCGGAAGTCTAAACAACTCAAACAATAATTTCTTAGGTTTACAACACCAAATCACCTTAATGAAACCTTACAAGTTTTACACCAACACTAAATAACCATTTAACTCAAAAGCTGACTCAAGCATCCAATCTCCCACCCTATGCAATAACCTGCATCATGTGAGGCTAGAGATGAACCCTAACCCCAAACTAAAGGGGTTAGCCATAAATGGTGTGAGTGGCAACAAAGCAAACGAATAACATAAATGAACTTAAAACATAATAACCAACAAATGAATAGCTAAACACGTGAGTATGAAGTGACAACGAAGAATAATGAGTGATATTAAAACCAAATGCCAGGTGTGTAAAATTCAGGAAATCCAAATGCACAAAAGTGAGTCAAGAAAACACCATGACCAAATGCTGACAACGATGACTACTAAGGGATGAAGATAAACTATGAGAATTTGTCCATGCCTGATAATTCAGGAGGTAGATCCCACATCTCAGGTATTTTCCTGGATAATTCAGGAGATCGTCTCACATCTAAACATAGACTCATCATCACAACAATACCCCAAAAGCGTCGCCTCGACTTTGATCATTCCGTAGGTCAATCCCACATCTCAAGATAAGTACTTGGATAATTCAGGGAATATATCTCACATCTCAGGTTGTCTTCCTGGATAATTCAGGAGATAAATCCACATCTCAAGTTAACCTCTTGGATTATTCAGGAGATTAAATCCCACATCTAAAGCCTTACTGAGGTGCATAACTCATGTTCCCATTCATCATGACACTACTAATGCCTGTCCTTATTAATTTGAGTTGCTGAACAAATCTCCTAGAGTAGTGTACCCTACCGGACTAAACAAAATATCTGAATAACTGAAAATTCGCCTCAATGGGCCACAACAAATAACTCAACACCGGTATACTAGGGTCACATACCTCTAGAGACTCAAAAACAAATAACTGAACAAATTTCCACTTAACAAGTGGCTCAACAAAAATATCTCAAAATCATGTTCTTAACTGAACATCTCAAAATCAAATACTGAACAAATATCTCAACATCAAATACTGAACAAATATCTCAGAATCAAGTACTGAACAAATGTCTCAAAATCAAATACTGAACAAATATCTCAAAATCAAATTCACAGATCCCTCAGTACCAGTCGACTTATAATGAGTTAAGTCGACTGTCCAGAGGACGATTTCCCCAGAATTTTACAAAATAATCTAAGGCATGATCAGTCGACTTGGGAAAGTCATCAGTCGACTGCCCCGAGACAAATTCAAATAGTTCTCATCAAAATAATCTAAGTATTTAAGTCGACTGAAAGGTTCATAGGTCGACTGTCCCGAAAGGACTGAACAAAATTACAAACAGCGGACCAGTCGACTGTCCCGAGCAATTCTCAAAGACTGAAAGTACAACAGTAGGCTCGTACCAGTCGACTGCACAGTAGGCCAGTCGACTGTCGGCCTACAGTTTTCAAGAATAGGCCTGAACACAAAATCAAACTGGGTTTTCTAAAGATCCATCGATCATAAAAATTAATTTGTATCCAGGCAAATAAACAACTCTCAATAATCTCCATCATGGATACATAACTCAATCAATCAAATACTCAAATCTCATATCCTCATGATCTAAACTCTTAGTCTTTCCATTAGGGTTTTTCTCATCAAACTCCTTTCACAACTCAATCAAAATCTGATTTAAAATCATAAGATCTAGATGTTAATCATCCGATCACAACCTAATCAATTCTTAACATGCTTTCCAATAATCCGATTCCAATAATTCAATGTTTCCTCAACAATCTTGATTATTTCCTCATACATGATCCAATTATCAACAAGTGTTCTCTTCATTCATATCCAAACAAATGATCCATATCAGACATACAATGAGACTAACAAAACAATAGCATATCGATCACAAACAAAGCATAACAAGAGATCTTACGTCATTCATCAAACACGACAAACAAATAAAGCAAAACAAACAAAACCACTCACTTTGTTTTGAAGAAAATCCATGAAATAGCTCTTCTCCTTGCTAGATCCAAAAAGCCTCTTCTTGTTCCTCAAACAAATCTCAAAAGTCTAAATATTGTAAATGACGGCTGGGAATAAGAAATCCCTTATATATGCCGGAGTAAAATATTAGGGTTTTCACCCAATTTGCAAAATAATCCTTTCCCAACATATAACTTACACATATGTAGATTAGTCTTGAGATTCCATCAAATATCCTTTAAATCAGGATTTATAAGTGAAATATACTTCTAAACTTCAGCCAATACTGTTCAAAACGTCCAGAATGCCAATTTTGCATTTTAACCCAAACAAATGTCAATTTTGCAAATAAGCCCTTCTTTTCTCAAAAATTGCAAATAGTATCAATTAATTTCAGAAAAATTTGAAAAAATACTACATAAATTCTAAATAATAATTAATGACTTTTCATAAAGAAATCTTAATTTTCCAAACTTCTAAAAGTCGTTTGCACGTGTTTTGCACGTGTACAAAAGGTAAATTTCTTGGAAAATCAACAATTAAATCCTCAACAATTATTTAAATTCATTTTCAAATAATTAAAATAATATTTGAAAATATGGGGTTCTAGCTGCTCTCCTGACCAGCTTGTCGAACCTTCTGATACCCAATGGAACCATCATCGACCTCAAGTTTGACCTCAAGCCCTGCTCGAACTTTTTGGCCTTCTTCGCCTCGTCCATGACCAACTCTGGTGCATACCTCGAAAGTTGAGCAAACTTGGTCTCGTACTCCCGAACAGTCATGCTCCCCTGCTGAAGGTTCAAGAACTCAGTTGCCTTCTTCTCCTGAACATCAAGAGGAAAGAAGCGATCTCTGAACTCCTCCAGAAAAGCTTCCCATGTCAGTTGTTGATCTCCCAAATTCCTCTTCAATGACTCCCACCAGATACCAGCGTCTTTCTCTAGCTGCATCGAAGCTAACTTCACCTTGCTAGCTTCAGGAGTCTCCGACACTTCGAAGATTGTCTGCATCTTCCTAATCCAATCATCTGCCGCTGTTGGATCAGCTTGCCCCTCAAAGATGGGCGACCTCATCCTCTTAAAGGATTCAATTTGCTTGATGGGGTCGGCATTCACCAATCCCTATCCAGCTCCATGGTTTGGCGGCGGATTCTGCTGCTGAGCTTGTTGCTGCGCCTGCTGCTGCGCCACATTGAATGCCATCAATGTATTCAGTGTTTGGTACACCTTGGCGAATTCAGCCTCTAGGTCAATTCCCGCTCCTCGAGAACTACCCGATCCATCCTCATTGTTGCCTCCATTTCTGCCTCTGGGTGCAACCATTTTGAATACTGCAAAACGAGTGTAAAGTTAGAGCATCACACACACAATTCAAACTCACATCAATATCCTATGGCAAAACTATAACCATACCATGACCTCAAACAAAACATCATATTTTAATTCTATGTGATACTCACACTCTGATGTCCACACCTAGGTACTCACTCTCTAGTGTCCACACCTAGGTTGGTTTTCATACTATGTCTATTATTACTATTGAAGCATGCTCTGATACCAATCTGTAGCGCCCGGAATTGCTAATATAAAACATAGAAAATACGTGGCACTTTCCCAGCGATCCGCTTCAATGTAACAATATGCATAGCCCAAAAACTCAAATCATTTTATTCCAATTCTTTATTACAATAATTTCTTTCAAATGCAGCGGAAAATACAACACTTTAAATTACAGCAATTCCTTTTACAATACTCTTCTTACAACAATTTACACACGGCTCTATTATAACACTCATAATCTCTACAGCTAACCCAAGCATCCAAGCCTCCAATTCTAAGCAACCTGCAACATGAGGCTAGAGTTGAACCTTAACCCCCAAACTACGGGGTCAGCCATAAATGGTGTGAGTGATATAAACAACAAACATAAATAACAAATAAACATAAATTCTCAAGCAACATGTACTGAACAAAAATACATGAACTGAACAGGTAATCTGAAACAAGAACGATAGGCCAGTACATGCGTGAAGCCGAGTTGAGAAACGATACCTACGATCAAATATCCATCAATCAATTACTCTCAAAATATGTACAGCTCAACTGTTCGGTACAGTCGACTGCCTTATGAACCAGTCGACTGTTCTGAACAAACAGTAATCCCCACATCTCAGAATATGCCCAACTGTCAATAAATCTCGATACCACAGTACATGTCCACGATCAATCACTAACAATACCATATACGACTAATCCCACTTCTGTGATGGGAAACAAGATTCAAGATACTCCACGAATAGGCGTCACCGCCCTCGACGTGCAAGCATCAGGTAGGATGGCTCAAGAATAACATCAACAACAACTTCAACAAAAACCGGAGAATCATCTCCCTGCTATGAATTCCGCGAATAGGCCTTCAAGACCCTCGACGTGCAAATACACCTGATACATTCCGTGAATAGGTCTGCCGACCCTCGACTCGCAAATGCATCCTGCATGCTCCGTGAATAGGCCCTTAGACCCTCGACACGCGAACATCTAAATAACTCAAAACAACAACTAACCAAGACCCTTCAGGCCTATCTCAATAAATCTCAATCGAACCAAAACTCACTGAATCATCGTCAAACGATCAAAGGAGAAATCTCCCCACTCAACAAATCTCAATATTATAGAAAACCCATCAGTACCAGTCGACTCATTATGTAGTAAGTCGACTGCCCCGAGAACCAATATCCACGATTATAACAAGTACTATAAGTCGACTTAATAAAATCATCAGTCGACCTACCCGAGACAATTACCAATAATTTCTCAAGAAACAATCCAAGTACTAACAGTCGACTCATAAAGGTCATGGTCGACTGTCCCGAAAAGACTGAACAAAACTTTACTCAGCACACCAGTCGACTGATAATAGTACCAGCCGACTGTCCCGAACGATTTCTCAAAAGACTGAAGATACAAAAATAGGGTTGTACCAGTCGACTGAATCGTAGACCAGTCGACTGTCGGCCTACAATTCTCACAAATTAGGTCTGTAATCAATAATCAATACTGGAGTCTATTTCAATATCAAATCTCTTCCTCAACTCAAATCTAATTCGATTCGTAATCACAAGATCCAGAGATTCATCCATCCAATTTCTTATTTTCATAACTATACTCAAATCTTAACATGTTTCAAGCAATCAAAAATTGGCAATCGAGATCTACTAATCTTTCATGGATTTCACATGCATAAAATAATAATAACCAGTGCATCGACCACATACAAGATACAAAATATCGAAACAAACAACACATAATCAATCACATAAAACAAAGCAAGTTCATATCACTCACCTTTTATAATCAAGAAGAATCCACAAAAGCCTTCCTTCTTGCTAGATCCAAGAACTTCTTCTTCAATCGCCAAGAGAATAAGAAATATAATAAGATCTGAGTTGTGCAGCAAATGACGACTGCAAACTATCTTATATAGGCCGGGATCAAGTATTAGGGTTTAGAAATACATTTACAAAACAATCCCTTCAAAATACAATTTTACATATATAAATATCCACTCTTGGAAATTTATCTAAAATTCATTTAAATTAGGATTTAAAAGAAAATATGCTTCTAAATCTTAACCAATACTGTTTAAAAAGTCCAGAATACCAATTTTGCATTTTAGCCCCTTAAAAATGTCAATTTTACAAAAAGATCCTTTTTTTCTTAAAATTTGCGAATAGTACTAATTAAATTCAGAAAAATCCGGAAAAATACTACATAATTCCAAAATAATAAATAATGATTTTTTATAAAGAAACCTTAATTTTCTAAACTTCTCAAGAGTCATTTGCACGTGTTTTGCACGTGTACCAAGGATAATTCTTTTCGAAAATACTTATTAAATTCTCAGAAAATCATTTAAATTCATTTTCAAATAATTAAAATAATATTTGAAAATACGGGGTTCTACAGATCGAATACATACTCGGTATGCAATCACTAATAGTGACTCTTACACCGACGAACATATTCATCTACAAACGAACTAAAGACGGTATAGATCGAATACATACCCGGTATGCAATCACTAACAGTGACTCTTACACCGACGAACATATTTATCTACAAACAAACTAAAGATGGTATAGATCGAATACATACCCGGTATGCAATCACTAACAGTGACTCTTACACCGACGAACATATTCATCTACAAACAAACTAAAGATGGTATAGATCGAATACATACCCGGTATGCAATCACTAACAGTGACTCTTACACCGACGAACATATTCATCTACAAACAAACTAAAGATTGAAATAACACTCAAGATTTAGGAAAAACTCATCAGAACCAGTCGACTTATGCTATAGTAAGTCGACTGCCCCGAGAACCAATATCCAAGATTATAACAAGTGCAGTAAGTCGACTCAAGAAAACCATCAGTCGACTGCCCAGAGACAATTCCAATAATTCTCAAGAAACATTCCAAGTGCTAACAGTCGACTTAACAAATCATCGGTCGACTGTCCAGACGAGAAACTCAATACTTTACAAACAAAATACTCAGTAGACCAGTCGACTGAATATGGGTCTCAGTCGACTGTCCCGAAGAATTCTCAAGATGCTGAAGATACAATAGTAGGGTCGTACCAGTCGACTGATAAGTAGACCAGTCGACTGTCGGCCTACAGTTTTCACAAATTAGGTTCGTATACCACAATCAATACTGAAGTTCTCCAATGATTCATTGTTCATGAAAATAATTCTTAACTATGTAAAACGATAATCTCGAATAGTTCTTCATTACGGGTACGTTATGCAATCATTAAATGTCTCAAGACTCAGATCTCAAGTTCTATATTCCTACTTATTTCGTTAGGGTTTCACAAGACTATGTTCTTTCACGTCTCGTGCCCCAGATCCGATTTGTAGTCTCAGAATCTAGATATCCAACTATCCAATTCCTTATTGTCATAATCATAATCAAATCTTAATATGTTTTTCATGCAATCAAGAATTGTCAATCGAGATCTACTTATTCTTTCATGGATTTCACATGCATATTACGATTAACAACCATGGCATCGATCACATACAAAATACGAATCATTACACAAACAGCACACAATCATATACATAAACCAAAATAAGGTTCATATCACTCACCTTTAGATTGCAAAGATCCAACGAAAAACCTTCTTCTTGCGAGATCCAAAATCCTCTTTTATCACCAAGAAAACAATAGTATGAGATCTGAGTTGTGCAGCGAATGACGGCTGCAAACTCTCTTATATAGGCCGAAATTATCATTTTTAGGGTTTAGGACTACATTTGCAAAACCATCCCTTCAAAATACAATTATATATATATATATATATATATATATATATATATATATATATATATATATATATATATATAGTCCCCTTCGGTTGCACACTACTTTTGGTGAGCACTCATGAACTAGAGACCCTATGAAAAATCCGAACCGCTCATATTGTTCTATATGCCTTAGATAGCCTAACAATAAAAAATCAAGTAATTTGAAGTTCATTTGCCCATCCATCAAGCTGTTAGAATTTTCAGCCATACAATTTTGTGATGATATAAATCATGGGCAAATGAACTTCAAATTACTTGATTTTTTATTGTTAGGCTATCTAAGGCATGTAGAACAATATGAGCGGTTCGGATTTTTCATAGGGTCTCTAGTTCGTGAGTGCTCACGGAGTGCTCACCAAAGTAGTGTGCAACCGAAGATTTCTCTCTCTCTCTCTCTCTATATATATATATATATGTCTCCTCTCAGAAATTCATCTAAAATTCATTAAAATTAGGATTTAAAAGAAAATATACTTCTAAATCTTAACCAATACTGTTTAAAACGTCCAGAATCCAAATTTTGCATTTTAACCCCTCAAAATGTCAATTTTGCAAATAAGTCCTTCTTTTCTCAAAATTGCAAATAGTAACAATTATTTTCAGAAAAATCTGGAAAAATACTACATAAATCCCAAATAATGAATAATGATTTTTTTTCATAAAGAAATCTTAATTTTCCAAACTTCTCAAAATTCATTTGCACGTGTTTTGCACGTGTACAAAAGATAAACCTTTTAGGAAAATATCAATTAAATCCTCAAAACTCATTTAAATTCATTTTCAAATAATTAAAGTAATATTTGAAAATACGGGGTTCTACACTTAGTTTGTTCCCACTCTCCAAGGTCGTGTTGGAGACTTATTAATTATGTTTTATTTTTCTGTTTGTAGGACTTGTATCTGTATCCAGCACTTTGTTATTTTTTTGTTGTTAAACTCTCTTTAATGAAACATGGTGACTATATTCCACCTTATATTCTTTTATTAAAAAAACAACGACATATATTATTTCCATGTAGTTGTGGCCAAGAGCATCCACATTCGTTCAATGGAAAAAATGGCAAAATGCATATTTTGGCAATGCATTTCGAAAAAACGCTGCAGTCGTCCAATGGTAGAAAATGCATAAGTTCGTTAAAAAGAGAACAGACGAAACATGATGTTTCGTTTGTTAATAAAAAATAATTTTTACTTAGAAATTAATAATAAAAAATACGGGATGTTTCGTCCGAAAGAAGAAAAAAATTTCAAAATAACTGGACGAAACATGATGCTTCGTCCGATTTTTAAGGAAGTTTTTTTTTTGCAAAAAAATTTGCAAAAAACAATTTTTAAAAATAGTTTGTAAAAAACATTTGCAAAAATAATTTAAAATTTTGCAAAAACAAATTAACAATTGCAAAAACAATTTAAAACTTTACAAAAACAATTTTTAAAATAATTTTTTTTATAAAAAATGGATTGGGACGAATCATGTTTCGTCCCACATGAGAATAAACATCATGTTTATTCCCACCATTAAATTCATTTAACTAGTTAATTTATTTGGGGGGGGGTTTTTTTTTTTGATGTTTCGTCAGCTATAATATGCATTTTGCTATTTCGAATGCTATTTATCCCTTTCTATTGTAGACGAATTGTCAAAAAATGGCAAAATAGCAAACGACTGTGTGCGCTACAGTATACAAAAAATGACAAAAAAGCAAACGACTGTGGATGCTCTAATAGCCACATATGCACATAAATGGGTTAGTTGGGTAAATATTTTTGAAAGTTGGTCAATTTGGTCAATATTTTCAAAAAAAAAAAAAACGTAATATAACATTTGTTATCCAGAAATGCCACCTGCTAATATTTTCATTACAAATATGCTACTCACAAACTAATATTTCCGTCGCTAATTGTTTGCTCTGTAGTACCTGTAATATTGCATTTTACTTTCGATTCGGTGAATCTTTGCAGACAATGTAATCCTTCTAAATTGCCCAATTGATCAGGTTCTCAACGCACGAGCTACTCTATTGGTATGAGGTAAAAGTTACTGATTTGGGGAAGGAGTAACAGTAGCTCCGGAAACACATTTGTCACATATTGGCATTCTTGATTAGTTTTCAAGATATGAAAGCTTTTAAGTTGTTGGAAAACCTTCTCCTCGTATTTGTCCATTTTATTTATACAAAGTCGGATCAGCAATGATGTATGGAGCAGAGTGTTAGGCAATAAAGAAACAACATGTCCAAAAAATGAGTGTAGCAAAAATGAGGATGCTAAGATGGATGTGTGGTAAAACAAGGAAGAATATAATTAAAAACGAGTATATACGAGACATGCTAAATGTAACTCCAATTCAAGATAAGTTATGAGATAATCATCTTAAGTGGTTTGGACATGTCACACGTAGACCTAGGAGTGCCCCCGTTAGAAATAATGATTTGATAAGTATTGAGGGTAGAGTTAGGGGTAAAGGAGTACCTAAACTAACTTGGATGAAATCGGTGAAAAAAATATGATAGTTTGTGACCTTACAGAAGATATTGCACAAAACCGAGCAAAATGAAAAACCAGGATTCATGTAGCCGTCCCCAACTAGTTGGGAAAAAGGCTTTGTTGTTGTTGTTATTGTTGTTGTTGTTGTTGTTTATTTATACGAAGTCACTGACGTTGAATTTGAGACGAGAATCAAGCATTTCTATTTGAAGGGAAATCAACATTTGTTGTAGCTGACGATGGTTATATTCGAACCTGAGGACTTCTATTCGGTGTGTGCTGAAGTTGTGTAAATTGAGTTTATGTGTACAACAACTGTGAACCTTGTTTGTAATGTTAGATCATTTCCTGCTTCAGGACTAGTTTGTATATCGGATGGGAAACTTGTAAGAGCATCCACAATCGTTTGTTATATTTGTCATTTTCTCATATTTTGAGAAAGTGGGGTATGTAGTCGTTCCTTATTTTGCCATTTGATGGCAAACGAGCTACGGTATGTTCTCATATTAGAGAAATGAAATGACGATTCTCATAATATAGAGGACGAAACATGTTGTTCTGTCCAAATTATTATTATTTTTCAATCGGATCGGACGACACATGTTGTTTCGTCTGACTTTTTTATAAAAAGAAATTATATTTTTTTATTTATGACCAGGGGAAAAAACGGAAATTCGTCAAGCGGGACATGTTGTCCCGTTTGAAGCCATTTTGGCTTGGACGAGACAACATGTCCCGTCCAAACGGGGGGGGGGGGGGGGGGGGGTTTAACACATTAATTATAGGGTTAATCTTGGGTTTAGTTAGTTAAGTAGGTAGTTAGTATATATTTTAATATTTAATTTTTTAAATTTATCTATTTTAATACACAATCATTAGTTACTTAAGCGTAAAAAAAAATATACGGAATGTTTCGTCCGACTTCTTTTTTTAATATTTATTTCTCATATTACAGCAAATTACGATTGCAGCAAATTACTTGTTTTGCTATATGTTATTTTGCCATATTCTCAAATTTGAGAAACACCATTGTGGATGCTTTAACAATACTCTTAATCGGTTAATTTTCACGCAGGAGATGAGCCGCGGCACAAGTGAATGGTGGAAAATGGTTTCGTGTGAATGACTCCTAAATGCATGATTTGCAATTGTTGATGTAACGCATAACCGGGCGTTGACATTACCGCTATGTTTTGTGCATATTTCTTGTTATGACACATACCCTTTTAAATTCTTATTTTTCAAAAGATAAAATTGACCTGCTTTTGCCGCTACTACTAATTTCACTACATTTATCTTCACTAACTTATGTGGCACACTCTAATAGGTGGAGGAAATCTTCAATAGGAGTGTGCTACCTAAGATAGTGAAGATAATGATAGTGAGAATATCACATTTAAAAAAAAGAATTCAGAGTATTTCGAAAACACTAGTTATGGGTTTTTTTTAATGTAACTTTTTCGAAACTATTTACAGAAAGAGGACAATTGTCAAAATATTTGTGCTCGTGGACTCAACAACTAAACTCGCAGTTGTTTCATGCTCGTCGTTGGAACACGGCGAGTGTAGCTAAAAAAAAATAAAATTAGAAACTTGTTATTCCCAACAGCGGGTTTAGTTCAAAAATTTCAATTATCCGTTCCCAATGGCAAAAACATTTACGCCAGACTCGTTGTTGGGAATGACGAGTTCGATATTAGTTTTTTTAAAAAAATAAAAGACTTAGTGTTCCCAACGGCGATGCCATTTACATTAGGCTCGTTGTTGGGAACAGTGAGTCTAGGTAAAAAAAATCAATAGAGTTTTTTTCAAAAATTCATTAGATCCAACAGAGTGTTTCGCTCACCGTGAAATTTTCTACACCATCGCCGACCCCAACAACGAGTTTAGTATAAATGTCATCGCCGTTGGGAACAGCGAGTCATCATTGAAAATTTTGAACTAAACTCGCTATTCTCGACAACGAGTCTAGTGTACATGTCATCGTCATTGGGAGCGACGAGCCTTCATTGAAGATTTGGAATTTAACTCGCAATTGGGAACGGCCGTGTCCCAATGACGGGTATGAAACAACTAAAACACGCCGTTGGGAACAGTGAGTTTAGCTGTTGAGACCACAAATGCAAATATTTTGGCAACTGCCATTTTTCTGCAAATAATTTCAAAAAGTAGCATAGTAAAAAAAAATCATGTTTATGAGATAACGTCATTTAGTTTTGCATCCGTTCTTTTCGGTGTAATCTCTACCAATATTATTCAAATCAATATTTACTTTGAATAAAAAAATACATCCAGATTAAATAAACCGCACATCTGGAAGACAATTTTTTTAAAGTATCAGGGACTAAATTTGAAAGTCTGAAACAGAAGTTGAACCGACATGTTTAATAAAGTTTTCCCCGTATGGATTCGGGTATCAACAAATATCAGACCCAAACCCGACCCGTTCGTTTCCCTCCATATCTAGAATTTTTTGCTCATAGGCCAATTTGTGTTTTTGGGCCAGTTCCTCAACTATTAGCGCTTTTGTGCTACTTTGTGCCACGTCAGCAGCGGCTGCTTTTCCCAATAGCGGCATCTTCATTTCAAAGTCGCTAATGGGAATAGCGATTTATGTTTTTTTTTTTTTTTTTTGAATTTTTTGTTTGCCGTCGCTATTCCCACTAGCGACCTTAGTATAATGAGGCTAGTGAGCTCGAATAAATGTATTGAGACACTTAGCGATTCCTAAAGAGCTTTTCCAAAAATTTAAACTGAGGTCGCTATTGGGAATAGCGACCTCATGCTAAGGTCGCTATTCCCAATAGTGATCTTAGTTTTAAAAATGAATTGATTGTCATTTTTCAGAGAGTAAAAGCTCTATAGATTTTGCTAAGTGTTAGAATACAACTCATCAAAGGTCACTAATCCCATCAGCGACCTCATTATACTAAGGTCGCTAGTGGGAATAGCGACGGCAAATAAAAAATTCAAAAAAATTTAAAACATAGGTCGCTATTTCTATTAGCGACCTCGAAATGAGGATGCCGCTATTGCGAATAGCGGCCGCTACTGACGGGGCACAAATAGCCCCAAAGCGCTAATAGTTGGACAACTGCTCCAAAAAAACAAATATTTTCAAAAAGTGGCCTATGTAGGCAAAAACTCCCATCTCTATAAAGTTCCCAAACGCTGTAAATTCCGGTTGAACCAAAATATCCGATCTAAAAAAAACCCCTAATTCTCTAATTATCATTTCTCACTTACACAATCCCAAATCGAAACCCTAATTCTCGGTCTCGATCGCCGCCATCAATGGAGCCGATCACCGTGGCGGCAACCTACAAGAAGAGCGTAAAGGAGCCCGGCGTCGCCGGCGTGCTCAACATGGTACTCTTCTTTTCCATTTCAGGTCTTGCTGTTTCAACAATTTCGCACAAGTCCCTCATGTTTTTGGTTTTGTAGAACGAGGACAGGTTTGTGTTTACTCCGAACGATCCGAGGTCAGCTTCGTCGAGGCTGAGTGTGAAATTCAGGAATATTAAAGGTAATTAAAGTGAAAAAGTTACTTGTTTTGGGGGTCTAAATGTATTAACGCCTAACGGTACTAATTTCAGTTGGGTTTTTTTAGGTCACAAGTTTACGAAGGAGGGGGGAAGCAGGCGTTGTTGAATCTTACACAGGATTCTGACAAGGTGATATTTTTGTATGTGCAATGCATGTGTTTTTGGATTTAAAGAGTTTGTTTTGATTGTCTCGATGCAGTTTTGGCAATGAGTATGGCAAATAGACATGAAATGCATGTACATGAACCTTGATTCGCTAGTTATAATAGTTAAGATTGGTAGGGTAAGGGGAACTTCGTAACTATATGAGAAAATTTTCCCATATAGAGTGATTATAATCATTTGTTTCTTTTTGTTATGAGAACAATGATTATAATCACTTGGTGGGACCATTATGGACGATCTGCACCGCTCATTATGGACCAGGCTTTCTAACCCTCAAGCTAATTCCATAACAATCCATTAATTCATATTAGCAAACAATCTGTTACCTAAGCCCACATAAGGGTGTTACATTTTACCGTTGCAACATATGACTTAATTTGTTCTTTTATTGAAAAAATTGTTCTTTTTGTAGCCTTTTGAAACATGATTAGAAGGGATTTAAATAACCATACACGTAGATATCAGGGCAAAAGTGAGTAGACACACCGGTCATTTTCATTTAATCATGAAACCCCCAACGTTCATTTTCGTAACTTCCTCTCTGCCATAATTTTGGACTAAAATGTCTTTATATTTAAAATATTTTTGAATGAAAGGGAGGGAGAGGGAGAAGGTTAGGGGAGAGAGTGGAAGGTCTTGGGGGAGGAGGTGGGCGGTGTTATCAGATGGAGAGGTGGAGGTTAGTTGGGTAGGATTAAGGAGGTGGTGGGTGGAGCCGAGGTGGTGGTGAGTGGGAGGAGGACATGGGTGGTCTACCTCCTTCGACTCTCTTTGTCTCTCTCTCTCTCGCTAGAATTTCACCGAAACTTCCTAAATCCAACATGAAGAAAACGAAGTCTATAATTCAATAATCCGTTTGGCAAAGGTTAGGAGCTTTACTTTAATTTGAATCAATTAATTTGTTTCAATTATGATGCACGTAGCTTCATTATTCTCCAAACCCAAAACTCTTTTCCCAAACCTTAGCTTCTCTACTCTCCGAACCCAAAACCCATTTACCGAACCATTATTTACATCTAATACTTCATAAATTCATGTTGATTTTTATTGCAAACAAAGCATGAAAACTCCTTACCCAATTTGATTCACTGATGAGACTAGGCTTCATCATCCATCAAAACTCCTCCTCTACCCACCACCCTCCTTGACCCGACCCGACTTGACCTCCCACCTCCACTTCCCCACCACCTCCTCGACCCAATCCTCCCTGTCACCTCCTCCCCACCACCTTTGTCTCCAACAACACCACCCATCTCCTCCATCATGACCTCCCACCTTCCACCTCCTTGACCCAATCCCACCCTCTCACCTCCGTCTCCAACAGCACCACCCATCTCCTCCCCCCGACTTCCCACCCTTCCACCCCCTTTCCTATCCCCCTCTCTTTCTTCTTCAGATATGTTTGAAACTTAAAAAGGTTTATTTTAGTCCAAAATTATGATAGAGGGGAGTTTAAGTTATGAATTTAAAATTTTGATGTTTTCTTGATTAATATGGAAATGATGGGAGCGTTTTGTTGACTTTTGCCCCTAGATATTATGTCATTAAATCAATGTAAACGGTGTAGATCAACCAGGAATGGACTCTACCAAGTGATTCTGATCACTATGTATGTGGAAGTTGCCTCATGTTGATATGAGGTTTCATCTCTAAATCAAATTATGCTTGCATGTTCCTGTTCACCCGTTCAGTTGCAGTATTGAGAGAAGCCTGCTTGATTTGGCCGGTTGCTGTTTTCAGGGAGGAGGTTACATTTTTGAGTTTAGCAACTTTCCTGACCGCAATGTTTGCCGAGATTTTGTAGGTGAGATCATTTTGTTTTGATATTTTTTTGATTCATGAAAGACCTCTGCATTGTTTCCAATGTGTGTAGTTTGCCTTTAATTGTTTTTAGTGTTTATTGACATTATTATTAGTACTCTACAATACCTGAAGGCATGGTTTCCCAACAGGGAAAGTACTTGGAAAGTTACAGTCTACGGCGCCTTCTATAATTGAACAAGTAGTCCCTAAAGAGGCTAATGTTTCAGTTAATAGTGAGCAGCTGAGTAGCTCCGAGATGGAGCGTCGAATGAAGTTATTACGCGATGATAGGTAACATGAACTAGAGCATACTATTTGTGAGTCAAATTGATTTACTAGATTTCTTCCTCTATAGTTACAAAGAAGCATTTCTGCTTGTATCGATTTCTCCTAGACCATACCTATTGAATTCTTCAATGAATTTTTTACACTTTTCGCGTGTTTAAGTAACATGAGTATTTTGGAGCAGTGTGTTCTTTGAAAGTTCACACTGTCAATCACGGTGCATTGTTCCTGCATTTTACTGCTATAACCGTACATGCAAATATTAAATACTAGACCATGACAGACCATTTTGTCAATGTAGTATTTTAATGGGACATATCTGAACCCTGAACTCTGAACTATTTGCCCCCATGGTTTCCGTAAGTTAAATATACTGTCAAATGGGTCTTTTCAATCATGTATTTTCCTCATCATGATTGTATTCGTTAATGCTCATTTGCTCTGGAGGATGAATTCTACATTCACGTTTAATGATTCTGTGTTTATTTATAGTGTTCTTTCTTATGAAAACTTGGTAGAAGATATCATTTATTTTGTATTTATTTATGGTGTTCTTTCTTCTTAACAATGTTTCTCTTATTGGGTTTCATGTCAAGTGCACATTATTCTGTGATATTTTGTGACCAGGATGATTGCATCTGTCATTGAGTGTGACATAAGAAATTGTTGGCTACTTGATCAGTGGGTTTCATCTATGCAACCCCCTTAGAGCATTATTTTCCCGAATTTTCTAGATTGTAGTGTTCATTACGATGGTCATTAGTGATAGTAGTGCTTAGGCAAAAGTGGATTTATCAATTATCATTTCCAACTGCTGAAGGTTGGCTACTACCATTTTCATCTTATTTACTACATGCTCCATAATGGCAGCTTAATATATGACATGGCCTATTTGCTCACTATATGCTTGCTTATTTTGCATATGGACCTATAGGTCATAACATGGCTGCTTGATTTTGGATATGGTCCTATTGCTATAATTTTATGATGTTTGCGAGCTTCCATTTCATTGTAATGTTTCACTTGGTGGACTTTTTAAGTAATTAACTTAAATTGTATCCCTGGGGCAGAGACATAAGTTATTGCAAAGGTTGGGCTCACGAAATACCAGCAAAGAAATAGTTTTTTACTAAAATTCTAATGTCAAATATAGTGTCAACATGCCATTCTTCTTTTATGCTTAACCTTTTTACTCCATGTTGCTCTGCTTTAGCGTTCCCATATTCCTCCTCTGATGGTTCATATGATGGAAGGTGCTTAGGATTGATAAATGATTATGAATTTTTGGATGGAAAATCAGGAGGCGGATCATTTTATTATAAGGCATGAACTAGTAAATGAGAAAGAAGGTTACTCATTAGGAATGCAGTTTTACAGAATAATGAAAAATAATGAAAGTGAAACCAATGGAAGGTCGAGTCTGAAGGTCTTCATAGTTCCAAAATTAACCAGTTGCATTATTTATTTGTTTGAATTTCCCTTTCTATCTTTTGCTCCTCATTGAGTTATATGTGCAAACTGGTCTACTTCTATTTTTGTAATGTAAAAAAAGTTGAAGTATAATTTGACCTTTTGTTTCAGATGCACTAAATGATATTTTTGGCAGTGAATTGCAGAAACTGCATAAGGAATTTGTCATCAGCGGTGTTTTGGACAGAAATCAGAGTTTTGGGCGACACAGAAAGGATTTTTTACTTGATTTGATTCAATTTGGATATGTTAGCATTGTAATCACATGTTTCTTTTGTTATAAAGCATTTTATCTGTTTTCCCTTTTCACACATGTCCATCAGACGTTTTACTTATCGTTTGGATGCAGAATTTACTTGATGGTGATGATGCTTATAGAACAATCAAAGCAAAAGCCAGGGCTCAAGAGTGTTATGCTGGCAGATATGAGACCATCAGCTGATGGTCAGGTACATTTTCCAATTTTCTTCTATCTTTATTTACCTCTGCGCCCAATATTTTTTTAATGATTTTGTTTCTAATAAGGCTTTATCATTTCTCATGTTCTTTGTAACATTACCAGTTACATTAGCAGAAAAATCTTATTTTTTTGTTTCTTGGCAGGCAAACAAAGTTAGTTTAGGTTGACCCCGGAGATTATACTGAGGTATGTTTATGTTGTTGTTTGAATAAATAAAATCTTAACTGCTTCTCTCTCTGTTGTCTCCTACAAGATACACATTGTCTATTATGGTTGCATTGACTAAAATAAAATGAAAATCATTAAAGCCACAACATTTTTTCCTTCTTTTCACCCTTGTGTGTGTGTGTGTGTGTGTGTGTGTGTGTTGTTTCTTCTTCTTCTTTTGAAGTTTTTAATTTTCCTCATGGTGTTGTGGAAAGGTTTTGCAGAATGGATGCATACATATATACTTGTACATAACTGAATATGTGAGGGTTGTCACATGAGCTCATATATATTTCCTAGACCACAATTGAAATTTTTTGAATTAGTTTGCTGGTAGGTAAGTAGGTTGGCTGATAGTATAGGCCGGGCATTAGTCTTTTCTCTTGATGCTATATATGATAAAATTTCATATTTGCGTTTCTCTCCATTTTTTGAATCCTAGTTTATAAAATTGTCCTATTTTGGCCTGGTTTATTCTGTTTATTTTAAACGAGGAGATGTAGTTTTAGTACAAAAGAAGGAATTTTCTTTTGTGGCAGGCTGGTCTGCGTGTTTAAAAAGTTGGAGATATGGTTTTCTGGCCTGGGCTATCTCAGTCTTAGCTTCCTCTGTTTTCATTTTCTCTTCTTTCTTTGCGGATTACACCAGTCAACATTTTTCGAGAAAAACGAATTTTCCTTGTTTTTCGCTGCCTCTGTATCTCTCAACCCTCTCCTCTCTTATAGCTGCCTCTATCCACCACTCTCAGTCTCGGTAAGATTAGGGTTGCCGGAGTTAAAAATTTGGAGCTCCATCCCCCGTTGGGTAGATCTGGGTAAGGTCTGGCTCAACCCAGCTCTATTTTCAAGTAGAGAAGCTAGAGCTTCAATTAAATGAAAGAGAAGTGATACATCAAATGAGTCCCCACATAATTGTAAATCATTCCGAAGAAGATACTACTTGTGTGGAGAATCTAAACATGTGGAGTCACATTTGATTCAACAGGTGGGCCTCATGTTTCTGTCTGGTAGTATTGTAGTACCACAGTTGTGCGACTTTTGTAGTGGATTATC
>JACEHZ010000601.1:0-2500 GCA_017893485.1 Hemerocallis citrina | reverse complement strand
GTCATTGACTTTAGTACAAGTTGGTAGTAGCCTAGTAGGTTTGCATGTGGCTTGCACGGCAAATTTCAATTAAATTACAAAAAATTGACTTGACTTCAAGGTCAGCATGGTAGATCTTGTTATCAATAAGAGATAGGATTAGGATTAAAATTTTGCTTGCATCAAGGTAGTCTAAGACTCTAAGGGGAGTTTGGTACGTGAGAATGCAATTGAATCTCATATTTTCCTTTAGATTACCTTATTTGATATGTGGTAAGCATAGTTTTGGAAGGAATGATAGATTCCCAAGGTAATCAAAATTCTTTGTTGGGAAGGATTTCCATTCCCCCTAAAAACCATGAAATTTTCATAACAAACAATAAGATAACCCAAAAAAATGGAATAAAAAAATATAATCCTCCCTAAAATCCTAGGATTTGAGTATTCCAATGTGATTTCCATAACAAACAATAATAAAAAAAAAACTAGAATAAAAATTACAATAATAAAGGATTCTCGGTAATGCAATGTACTAAACCAAACGCGATAATGCAACATTGCCGGAAATCTTCATTCCCACCCTCACATTCTCGAGAATCCTTTCATTCCTAGGAATTTTCCAATCCGTGTACCAAAACGCCCCCAGTTCTCCAACATCCTCCATACACCAGAACATTTTATTAAATTTTTTCAGTGATGACGACGGCAACATTTTATTTGAATGGCTGGCAACGGGCTACGTTTGGGCCATACCCATATAGACCCAGGCCCGAGCTCAAAGCTGAAAACATAGGCCCGAACATGATCCGATTTTTCTTTGAGCTTAAAAATTTAGGCCCATCCAGGTTCAAATTAAGCCTGAAAATATGTTCGGGCCTAGGCCCGAACTATTTATGCATTTTCTAATATATAACTTTTCCATAAAATAAAATTATATCAATAATAATATACAATACAAAAAATAACAATAATAGGAATACTACAATTTTTTTAGTAGTTCACACCAAATTTGTCTATTTTAATGTAATTTTATATATACAAGGCATAATTTCTTTATTTATAAACTTTAATACTCTTTTCAACTTAAATGAATATTCTCTTAAAAAAAACTCATACATAAATATACAAGACGCATATATAAACATACACATGCACATTTAAAAATTTGATTCAGGCCTAAGCACTTAGGCCCGAGCCCGGCCCGAATTTTCCTCGGGCCAAAACTTTCGAGACCGAGCCCGGCCCAAAATGAGAATTTTTAGCACAAGCCCACTAATTATTGAGTTGGACCTAAGCGGGCCCAGATCAGGTTCGGGCCAATTGTCACCCTTAATTTGAACCATAATAGACTTTTTGGTATTTTTGATAATCGTGAAAATGATAAAAAAAAAAAATATAGGCTACATTAAAAAAAACACCGAGTTTTGGGCCTTTTTAAAAAAATCGCACTAAGTTTTTTTATATTAAAAAAAAACGACACAAAATTTCAAAAACTCCACTAGGTTAGTAGGGTTGGGGTTAGGGTTAGTTTGGGGGGTTTATTTTAACATCTGATTAGTTAAATGATGTTTTTTTAAACACAAATGAAAGATGAATGTGGTTTTTTTTAACACAAATGAAAGATGAAAGTGATTTTTTAAAACCCTACCCTAATCCAACCCTAACCCTAACTAACCCAGTAGAGTTTTTTGAAATTTTGTGTTTTTTTTTTAAATTAAAAAAGAACTTAGTGCGGTTTTTTTAAAAATGGCCCAAAACTCAGTGATTTTTTAAAAAATTTAGCCAAAAATATATTGACAACCCAATGCTCTTTTACGAATTTAGTGATTTCTGTAATGGGCCTAAAATCTACCAAGGCCCAATTTAATTATTTTAGTAAATAATTGGGTAAATTCCACTCAACTAAAACCATGTTTCACTAATTTACAGATAATTTTGCCTTATCTTTCTTTTGTGGTTCGATATAATGTTTACGCAAACTTATTGTTGTTCACTACTTTAGTGCTAACGACTTCAACTTTTATCAGTTTGCCAGTTATACTCCTGCTTTGACCGGTCTAAGTACCCTCTCTCTCCCTTAGGGCTTAACTTTCTACAAATTTTTCAAATGATTAAAATATACTTACTTAAAACAACTCTTCACATTGTCTTTATTTTATTTTCTATTTTTTTAAGAATAGGATAATAAGCACACTTAATTATTAAAAAAACATAATTAAACAGCAATCGCAACCATTGGTACATTAGGAAGAAATCGACCAAAAACAGGAAAAAATGTCATGTAGTATCACGTGATACTTGAAACTGATGGAGACTCGTAAAAAGAAATATAGATTGAGTACATTAAACCGCATAAAAATAAAAGGATAAAGTTATATGCCAATTGGTGAAACATGGGTATACTTTAATGAAATTTACATACAATAATTAACAGGCCCGTTATAAATTTAGTTTGGAGTGGTATGATTGGTTGTAAAATGTATCCAATCTAGATGATTAATGTTTAGAATTGAGTTCTAAA